>CAUYPK010074265.1:0-26411 GCA_963574355.1 Loris lydekkerianus
AACTATACCACAAGACTATGAGGAAAGGACCAAGGAAGGGGAAGGGAGGGGGGAGGTTTGGGTGGAGGGAGGGTGATGGGTTGGGCCACATCTATGGTGCATATTTTTATCTATAATAAAAAAAAAAAAAAAAAAAAAAAACTGTAACCCCACCACTGGGAGCACTTCAATTTCACTCAGAAAAAAAACCTCCTTAAATTATTTTACTGAGTATGACTTCTTTCCCGTGGACAAGATCATTGGCCCTCTTAGTTACATGTTGTGGAGAGCAGGCTGTTGAGGTGGCAGGGCCCCCATAGCCTGAATAAATGAACCCACAACTGCTTCTCCTTCTTTCCCAAAACAACCATATTCTTTCTTCATGCTCCCTTTTCCAGAAGTCACATAGATCTTTCTTTGTCTAGTTAATTTTTAAGAACTATGCAGTGATCCTTGTAATCTTTTCCTTCTTACTTCTTGTCCTATGTTAATGAAGTTGAGTAGAAATCTTTAAGTCACATACTTGTTTCTTCATTTAGTTAACTATGCAGAGTTAGTTAACCCTGTCTTGGCCAAGAGGATTCCTAAAACTGAATCTAGTTAACTATGCAGGGTTACCTAGACAAAGATCTTTCCCTTATTACTTCTGATCTTTCCCTTCTTACTTCTTGTCATATGTTAACAAACTTAAATAGAAACTGTTAACAAGATGATTTGTCTTTATTAAAGTCATTTACATTTTCCAAGTGTACTCTAAGACCAAAATGATTTGTTTATGCTATTTCCCCATATTGTCTATGCTACTTCCCTCTGGACAACTATGAATAGCTATTATAAAATAAAGCTGATTTGGTGCTTTGGTGCTGGCTGCAGCCATCAGGTCAGCCAGTCTTCCTGATCCCATCTTTTGTCTCTGTGTCTTCTCTTATGCTGTATTTTCCTCATTCCCCACCCATTCCACCTTGGTTCAATCCCCTTTGTTGTGCTGGTTCAGGACAACATGACATGCTGAAGGAGATTAAAAATATTTTTGCCCCCAAATATGGCATTTTGGCATTCTGGACTAACAGAAAAAAACCTCAATTTCTCTCTGATCTTACCCTTCCCATCCATCATCCATTGTTGCAGGAAGACAAGGCCTAATGAAGAGAAAGCGCACCCAAACACCACGTTTATAAGAGGAAGGCCTTTATTCACCAGCCGGGAGCTTACAGCATGGAATTCCAAATGGTCACACTCCCTGACTGCCTTGGCCTTTCCGTTTTTATTGACAGTCAAAAAGTTCCACCCCCTAGGTACCCTTCTCATCGGCCAGTTTGAATCAAGTGGGAGAGGCTATTCCCGCCCCTACAAAACTACAGGATTTCACAGAACTTGGAAATTGTCAAGTTTCAGGAAGTTAAGTTTACAAATTCCCAAGAGCTGAGTCACCATGGAGAAGACGCTGCATGTGTATCCTTGTGGTCTCCTTGAGAAGACCCCTTCTAGACTTCACCTTTCTCCTGTATCTTCTCTCACCATGACCATGGAATGGCTCCAAAGCTTGAAAGTTGATCAACTTGAGAGAACAATTATTACTTTCTTCCTCTCCCTGTAAGACCAGGAACACTTCTGAACCAATTCTGTAAGAAGACAATATTCAGGCTCTAAAACTCATTTAATTCCAAAGAGAACTGTTTACCACTTAATTTTTGTTCCCCACCCCTTCTTTCTAACTTTTATTGCCCCTCTACAGAACTCCTCTTTCTCCCTCCCATAATTCATATTACCAGAAAGTCTATAAGCACCTGAACTACTTTGGGAGTGACATCCTCACTTTCTGGGGGTACCTGTATATATATGTTAACTAAATTTTATAGCTTTTCTCTGACTAATATGCTTTATTGTGAGTTTATTTTTTAGCAAACTTTCCAAGGACAAAGGGGAAGTTTTGCTTTCATTCTCATAATAATTATCTCTAGGAAACTTGGACATGTGATTCTGTAACAGTCTGCTTTACAACCCTGAAAAAAATTCTCACTAGTAAGATAGAAAGAAACAAATCCAGTGATGTTTATCTCAATAAGTAAATTTCATAAGAGCTGTGGAATCTCAGAACTATCTCCCATTTTTTGTCTTAATAACAAACTCCATAAATAAGTATAGAAATTTAACAAATTATGGCCAGACATCTGTTTATGTACTTAGTAGTTAGAAACCTAAATTTTTAAATTTATAGTCTCAATATTAATTGTAATTTTTTTAAATAAGTGATACTTCAAGAACTTATTCATTACTTATTTTGCTACTTATTTGTAATCAACTCTACAGGATATTTTAAAGCCTTGAGACTAGAAAAGATTTCTACAAAAAATAATAGATGATGAAAAAAAAAAAAAAAAAAAAAAAGGAGATATGAGGACTGAGGCTTGAGGCACCATACCATTTAAGGGTCATGAAAAGAGAGTTCAGGAATGTGGGAAGACAGTGAAGTTAAAGACAAATGGACTGAGTGGCTCCTTAGCCTCCTGAGTAGCTAGAACTACACGTGCCCAACACCCTGCCTAGCTAATTTTTCTATTTTTAGTAGAGAAGTGTTTCAATCTTACTCAGGCTGCTTTCAAGATCCTGAGCTCAAGGGCTCCACTTACTTCAGCTTTCCAGAGTGCTAGGATTACAGGTGTGAGCCACTCCACCTAGCCAAGTGACTCTTTCAAATAATGTATAAATTGTATTTTAAATGACATTGAAATTTCTTCAGAAATGGTGTTGAGAGATTAAATAATAAGAACTGAGAGTTTAACCAGTGGTTTTGATAATGTGGTGATTATCCTGACAAAATTATTTTATGGAAAAATGGGGAGAAATCTTATCTAGATTAGCTCAAGAGAAAATGGGAAGAAAAAAATTGCAGATAGCACATATAGAAAAAATATTATATAAAAACAGCATAGAGAAGAAATGTTAGCTAGAGGGCAATGAAGAGTCAAGAGATAGATTAGGTTTTTTTTTTTTTTTTTTTTTTTTTAACTTCTTAGGACATAATGAAATTCAGATAATTGTTCCAGTAGGTAGGAAAACTTAGAAAACAATTTCTAGAACCATGTGTTTTCTAGAACTTTCTCTGTGTCACTGTCCTTTTCTTCCTATTAGAAGAACACTAATATTGAAGTTAGGGCTCACCCTATTTAAGTGTGATTTCATATTTGTCCTTACCTGAACTACTTCTGCAAATGCCCTGTTTATAAATAAAGTCACATTTTTCAGTTCTTGGTAGACATGAATTTTAGAGAAACATTATTCAATAAAAATCACTTATACCCAACTGCCATCTTTACCACTGTCTTGATAGAAAATGTTTTTTCATATCAAATTTGAAAAAAAGTATTCTCTTCCCAGTTGTAGGTTTTGTTACCACCCAGCCAGGTTTATGGTCTACTGCCCAAGAGGAAGACAAGACTCTGAGACAGCAGGTGTTACAGCAGAGAAAGTCTTAATATTGCAGTTGCCATGCAAGGAGATGGGAGAAATCTCAAGTCCACCTTCCCAAAAATTTGGGAGAAAGGATTTTTAAAGACAGTTTGCAAGAAAAAGGTCAGGCAATTAGGTCTGCTATTTGGCTGGATTTGGGGTAGAATCATACAGGTGTAGAAATTATCTTCTATGCTGAGTCAATCCTTGGGGGTGAGCACAAGACCAGTTGAGTAAGTACCTTGATATGGGCCACTGGTCTGGGTGAGTCAGCCATTCCACCAGATTTTATACCATGAAAGATATCTCAGAAACTATCCTTAGGTTTCAAAAAAGTTACTTTATCTATGGAGAAAGTCAATAGTCTTTATATGTACTAACTACCTGACTTCAGACTAGCAACTATAGAGAAGCAAATAAGGGGACAGTGACTAATCATTATCAACCAAATGAGGAGATGATGGCTGATTATTATCACTATTTTTAGCTAGGACTGTGCCTTAGCAGAGTTTTAAGCCCTTACCCCGGTTCTCATCAATTTTGCACCCCTTTTGATTAGTAAAGGGCAGTTTAGGTATTACTTGTCAAGATTGGGGTGCCATGCTTTCTGCCAGAACCCTGGTGGGACATTTATAAGGAAACGATGTTTATCTCTTGCAGCCAAAAGATTACTAGTTTTGTTAAGTAGCAATTTTGTCAGGTCACACCGTTTTCTTTATAAGTGGGTTTAGGAGTAAAATGCAATTCCCAGCAATAGAAATGGAGCAATGTTTTTTTAAATAGATCAGTCTGATACAATTGAACAGATAATTAAAATCAAGTTTACTTTTGGTTCAAGATCTATCAAAATGTTTTCAGTAGTGAAGCACATTGAAATACTTTCTTTAAATGACATATCTTTTCATGATTTTTTTTTATTTTTTTGTAGTTTTTTAGGCCAGCAGAGTTTGAACCTACCACCTCCGGTATAGCCACAGGCACTGCCCTAAATGATATATCTTTTAACTGCCAACATTTATAACTAGAAAAAATAATCAACATCTTTTGCACATGATGTTTTTAGATAACAGTTGTCTATACATATACATGTGTTTATATGATATAATGCATGATGTATTATATAGAATATATAACATGTTTGTAAATTAAACTCTTTTATACAAATACATTTTTAAAAAAATATAATCTCTGCCTATTTATATAACCTTTAACATCAAGCATCTTGAGTAATTTTTATAAAAACCTCTTACAAGCCATGTAATATTAAATGCACATTATTTAATTAAAATGTTTAAAGCAAAATGTTCATTTATCAAGAAAATAATCCCAGATTTTTAAGTTAAGAATAATTTTTTTCTCACGTAGAAATTATAACTCATAGTATAAACATATAATATTAAACATGTAGATCTCTTACAAACTTCTTTAATTTTTTCAGTGTAAAATTCTAGAGTATTCAATTGAAGTAAGTAGTAAGATCTAGAGAATAGTGTCTATATTTTATGACTGGATTCCTTTTAGCTCCCAAAGCACTGTGGCAAGTATTAAATAAAAATAAACAACAAAACTATTGTTCTTAAAAGTGTCAGAAAAAAGAGTAGACCATTGATAAATGTGTACTTAATAGTATATAATATAATACATTTCAACTTAACTCAGATTCATTTCTATAATTTTGAAATAATGCATGTATCTCAGAATGATATCTATTACTTGTTGAACTAATTTAATATAAATATTAATGAACCTAAGATATTCTTCTAGGCTATTAACAAATCTGGTTTAGTTAATTGTGGGGAAAAATTTTAAAAACATGCTATTATAATTTATATTTTCTTTTAGAAATTTGTATAACTGAAGATCTAGAGCCAAATTGAAGCTATTTATGAAAATAATCAATATATAGAATTTTATTTTCCAATAATATTTTGAATTAAGTGACATAGATGTTTCTATAAGCAGTTAAAAATAAACACTTATATTGAAAGACTAAAAGGAAACATATTGCACTTAGTAAAATCAGGCAACAAGCCTAAAGGAGATCTAATGTGCTTTTCCTCACCATTTACTTTGCTCTTATCATGTAATCAATTTAGTCAGAGATGCATAGAGTGTTCATTTGCAGCAAAATGCTTACTGCTTTCAATCAAATAGAATAATTTTGCTATCTAAGGGAGTTAGCAAAATAGAGTACATTACTGACACTTTGAAGAGAGAGAGAAAGAGGGAGAGAGATATGTGATGCTTATGAGACCAAGAGACATGTATAAGAATTCTGAAGAACATGACACATTTGAAAGAACAACTTTTCTTCATTTTCAATCTCTACCTCCTGTAAGCCAGGGAATTCTCTCTGTACCAGCCAATGAATTATTTTAACTAAGACCACTTCTGGCATCTTCTCAGGTACCTGCAGTGCTTATTCTGGCTGTACTATATCCCACAGTGTGGGCAGATGGCTCCAAAAAATTGACTAATGCAGACAGCAGTCGTCTCTTTTGACATGTTGTGAATGGGTGATACTTCAGACCAAAAATAATGTATATTTTTTTCCCTTTCCCAATTTCAAGTGTGAGGAGTTCTTATCAAGTATTCTTCATAGAGGGTGGTATCTCATGTTTCTGAAAAATCATGCTTCTTCTTAGAGATAGTGACAGTGTGCTGAGAAAAGAAATAAAAAAGGTTTTGAGCACTATATTTTCAGGACAGAGAGAGGCTACAAAATCAAGGTATCAGGAAATAATTATATGTTATAAAGATGCATTTGAATCCACACAGTATTATGGATCAAGGTATGACAAGTTTCAGTAGTTAAAAAAAAATCAGCTAGAAAATACTGCTCCTCAAAGAAAAAAAAGTCTGAAAAAACGAAAATGTGCTATGATTCTCCACCTTGAAAGTGTATATCAACAGCAATATAATTGACACAAACTAAGTTTGACAGGTTGCTCAAAGAAGGCTTAAAAATGCACTTTTCTGCTTTCATAGAGTGTAGAGGGTGAGCAGACAATCACAATAGGATAATCTCTAAACGGCATCTCATTTATTTCTTTAATCTACAAAATTCACTGTGGGACAAAGAGATTAAGGAGCTCACATCTTTGCAGACATGGGATGGGACAAGGAGAGTCATATAGTTAGGTGTATTTATGTAAAAAGTGGGAACAGCAAATGAGGTTAAGGATGTATTATTTCAAAGTAACCTCACATAAAAGACCCTGGAAAGTCAGACACAAACAAAACCACCCAAAAATCTATTCTTCAAAATCTCTTTATTCATTTGACTTTAAGGAACTACCATACATGTATATTTTTTTCACAAAAAAAAATAGCTTAAAATTGCTTTCATTTTCACATTTGAAAAACTTTCTATACTTTCATAAAATGATTTAAAAAATTGTCAAAGGCAATAGCCTGACTCATGTGCAGATGGAGTAAGTTATATACCTGAAAAGCAGAAGTGTTTTGCAGAATCTCAGTGTTAACTATCATGCAAATAAACAATTAACAAATATCATAGTTATGGAATAATGCCCTGTGTAATACATCTGAGACTTATGCAGCAGTGCACGGGAGAGGTGTCTTTTTTATGGTCAATATTAAGTAAAATATATTCAAGAAGTACAGTTTTGAGTTACTGCATTGAAAAAATTTGAAGTTTTTTTTTGTGTGTGTGAGATAGAGTCTCACTATGTCACCCTCAGTGGAGTGCTGTGACGTCACAGCTCACAGTAACCTCAAAGTCTTGGGCTCAAGCAATTCTCTTGCCTCCACCTCCCAAGTAGCTGGGACTACAGGCACCCTCCAAACCACCTGACTATTTTTTGGTTGCAGTTGTCATTGTTGTTTTGCTGACCCAGGCCGGGTTCGAACCCGCCAGCCTGGGGGTATATGGCCTGTGCCATAACCACTGTGCTACAGGCACCAAGCCTGAAATTTTCACACCTATATTTTCTTTCTCTCTTTTTAAGTCTTGATTTTATTTATTTATTTATTTATTTATGCAGAGTCTCACTCTATTGCCCCAGGCTATAGTGCCACTGCAGCATAGCTCACAGTAACCTCAAATTCCTGAGCTCAAGTCATCCTCTTGCCTTAACCTCCCAACTAGCTGGGACCACCAGTGTACAATACCATGTCAAGCTCATTTTTCTGTTTTTAGTGGAGACAGGTTCTTGCTCTTGCTCAAGGCTGGTCTTAAGCTCCTGAGTTCAAGTAAACCACCTACCTTGGCCACCCAGAGTGCTGGAATTACAGGAGTGAGCCACCAAGCCCGGCTCACACTTAATATTTTCAAGAATAGTGCACTGCTTTTGAGATCAACAATAAATTATTTGGTTGAATAAAGAAAGACCTTATTCTGGTGAGTAAAATTTAGGAATAAATAATTCTACTTAAATAAACTTAATTCACACTTCTCTTTTTTTGGGGGGGGAGGGGCTGGGTTTGAACCTGCCACCTCCGGCATATGGGATCAGTGCCCTACTCCTTTGAGCCACAGGCACAGCCTACACTTCTAACTGAATTCATTTTTAGCTAAAGTATTAGTAAGCAATCAGGACCTTCTAAAGGCAGTGAAGAAAGGAGTACAGAAATTCAGAGTTCTATAGGCCAAATAGCTGATCCACAATTGTTTTCTAAATATACAGCATTCTACCTCCCCATCACCACTGAAACCACGCACTACTTGATTGAGACTGAAGTACCCGAGGACAGTTTAACACAGAGGAGACTGAATATTAGAGGCACAGTTGTTAACAGCTTTATACATCAGGCTACTTGTTGAAAGATACTGTAGGGCCCTTATAGGTTTGCTGAACAACCACTGACAGAAGGTGGATTTATTAACAGGAAAAAAGGGATACACATTTGTTTAAGGTGTATACACAGGAGCCTCCAGAATGAAGATCCACTTTTCAATGAGGCACAGAAGTTTATAAAGAATGGGGACTTGGATCGTAGCTAAACAGGTATTAGTGGTAAAACAGATTATGGGAGGGAGAAAGGAAGTGACTTAACTAGCAAATTATTATGTAAACAGAAACCTCATGGATAGCAGCCTCAGAGAGAATATATGGTAAATGTTTCTTTTCATACCTTTAAAGGTGTGAGTCAGCTAATCTGTCCTTAATTTGACAAGGAAAGCCCTGACTCAATACATATTCTCTACAGATGTAAATCCCCTTACCAATAACCACCAAAAGACAGCTTTGAAACATTTCTTCTATTGTTGAACTTGTGGTAGCCATCTCAAAATATGTCAAGTAAGTAAAATTTGGGGTAAAATATAAATATTCTGATTTCCTTCAACATCTAGATTGTGAGAGATTCTCCACAATGTGCTGAGAATGTTCTGTGACAGCACCACCATGCCCCTAAAATAGCTTCCTTTTTCAAGGGTCTGAGAATTATGAGAGTTCAATTATGTCTATTTTTCATATCTTCAGTTTGAGCCAAATATTTTTTATTTGTTTAAGTAGTGTATTAATATTTTTGTAAAGAAAGTTCCTCTAAAAATTTCTGTTTATGTAACTGACCTAAACCATTTTCTATTTCTATAATGAATACCTGAATCTGAGTAATTTATAAATTAAAAGTTTATTTACTCTAGTTATAGACTCAGGGTCTATAGGTGCAGGGGCGACCTCTGATGAGGGCCTTCTTGCTGGGAGGAGGCTCTCCACAGAGTCCCAAGGTAAGCTAGGAGATCAGACAGCAAAGGAGCTCACAAGGCACAACTACACTGGCATCTGTAAAAACTCACTCCTGTTAGAACCAGCCCACTCCTTCAATAACTGAAGGACTTAATTCATTAATTCATACATGTATTAATTCATTAATTCATACATGTATTAATCCACTCATGGGGCAAAGCACTTATAAACCAATCCCCTCAGAACATCCCATCTATGATCACCAGATGGCCCACGGGGGTACACCAAAGATAACTGTAGTGATATTCAGCAGTGAAGTATGTAGCACTTTTTCTAGGATTAGTTCACAAACTAATCATCTGACCTTTTATTTTATGAGGCAGATACTCAAGAATATTGTCCTGAAAAGATCTGAGAAAAATATTACTTTCAACATCATGAAAAACCTAAAGGCAATATATTTTAAATTGTTTAAAAATAAATAAAAGGTACATGAACATAACTCATCCCACAGGCATTTAAGTATGCAAATGAGACTATAACTGGTTTGTATGGTAAGTTGGTCAGCAATAATAATAGCTTAAAATTTTTTTTGGTGTCACACTTTGAAAAGCTTTCATTTGATAAGAGTGCGTTTAAGTGAGAATGAGATGGAGGCCAAGAATAGAGGTGAGAATAAGATAGACGGAAGTGAGAGTAAGACCAGGGCCAAGCTGACACCTGGGTCTGGTAAGTGTAGGTCCTACTTGACCTTCACCTCATCTTTTACATCCCAGTTGTTTTATAAATTTAGTTTCCACCCTAACTATGCATATATTGAGCAGTTTAGGAAAATTGATTTAGGAGATTACGTTTTTGAACAGGAAATATTGTAATAGGTGATGGGTTATGCAGATTATTGTTTATTTTGTTTATGGTCTTTGCTTTGAACTTTTTCTAAAGCTTGGTTTTGGAAATGGAAAGAGAAAATAACCTTTAAGAGGCTACTCTCGATGCTCTACAGAATGGCCGGCCTTCCAATAATAAAGCTTGTTGGACCCAGTCTCCAGCTCTGCATTTGGCTGATAGTGGCAGGCAGCTGGACCCTCTTTATCTGGTAACAAGATATCCTACTTAACAAGATCTCTACATTAAAGCTAAGAAAACTGACTTTTAGAAAGAATAAATTTCAGAATTACAAAATGTATAAATGTTAGTCCATATCTATCATCTATTACCAGTGTTATTGAAATGCTGGGTGGACATAAAGTTTGTGTGCAATTTAGAATAGTTATAACTTTAAATTTCACTTGAACTTTATGTCCATCCTGTAGAATTTATAAACCAAAAAGTTATCGTTTTTAATTTGTACAATTCAGAGTTGTACCATCATCACCATTAATTTTAGAGTAATTTAATCATACAAGAAAGGAATTCCATACACATTAGCAGTCTCTTCCTATTCCCAGCATGACTAGCCCCTGAAAACCACCCATCTGCTTTCTGTCTTTGTGGATTTGCCTGCTTGATTATTTCACATAAATGGGATTATACAATGTCTTGTGTTGTCTTGTGGCTGGCTTAAATCACTTTGCATAATGTTTTCAAATTTCATCTGTACCATAATATATGTTAATACTTATTTTTCCTTTTTAGTGATAGGTAATATTCCACTGGAGGGATAGATTATATTTTGTTTATCTACTTCATTAGTTGGTGGACATTTGGATAGGTTCTACTTATTTCCTTCTGTGAATAATGTTCCTATGAATAATTTGTATAGATTTACATATTTCTTTCTCTTTAGCACACATGAATATAAAGTAGATTCCTGGGTAATATGGTATTTAATCTTTTTTGTTCAAAAGTGTCCAGTCAGGTGTGTACAGAGAAAAGACTCAGTGAGAACAAGTTTTGTTATACTCAGAGATCCTGGAAACAGGAGGAACAGCATACTCCACAAGAAACATGGGAAAGACACCAGGGTGGTCTGTCAGGAGGCATAATATAGGAATGAGGGGAAAGCATTAGGCAATTGCTTTTGGTTTCTATCAGAAAGGCAAGGCAAGATATAACGACCAGTATAAGATTGTCAAGTATGAATAATTTCAATGGAAATGATGATTTGCTTCTCAACATGTTATTGGTGTATACAAAGGCTACTGATTTGTGGATGTTAATTTTATTCCCAGGACTCTTATGGTTGAGTCTCTGGGGCTTTCTAAGTATAAGAGCACATCATCAGCAAAGAGTGAGAGCTTGACCTCTTCTGTCCCCATTAGGATGTCCTTTATATTCTTCTTTTGCCTGATTGCATTGTCTGTAACTTTCAGCACTATGCTGAATAGTGAGCAGTAGCAGACATCCTTTTCTGGTTCCAGTCTAAGTAGAACTGCTTTCAGTTTTACTCTGTTCAGTGTGCTATTGGCTGTGGGAATGTCATAGACAGCTTCTATCAGTTTAAGAAATGTGTCATCTATGCCAATTTTCTTAGGTGTTCTTATAAAGCCAAGTTGAATTTTGTCCAATTTTTTTTTTTCCTGTATCTATTGAGAGGATCATATGATCTTTGTTTTTGCTTCTATTTATGTGATGAATTACATTTATGGACTTGCATATATTAAACCAATCTTGCTTCTGGGATAAAGCTACTTGATACTAATGTATATATTTTTTAATGTGTAGCTATATTCTATTTGCTAGAATTTTCTTGAGCATGTTTGCATTGATAAGAGCTTATACTTATACTGCAGAACATATTCCAGAAAATTGAGAAGGAAGGAACTCTCCCTAACACATCTATGGAAGCAAACATCACCCTGATACCAAAACCAGGACAGAACCCAACAAAAAAGGAAAACTAGGGGCCATTTTTCCTGTTCTGATTAGAGTAGTCCTGAAGTGAGTTTTGAACTAAGGTGATGTGAGTGTTCTAAATTTTTTCAGGATTGTTTTGACCCTTCTGGATCCCTTGCATTTCTATATGGATTTTAGAATTATTTTGTCAGTTTCTGAAAGAAAAAATCTGGGATTCTGAAAAAGAATTTGTTCAGTCTCTAGGTCACCTAAATAGCATTATCCTCTAAACAATATAAAGTCTTTTGATCTTTGAACAAATAATGTCTTTTCACTGGTTTAGATATTCTCTGATTGTTTATTGCAATTATACTTTTTTATGTTTAATGTAATTGTTGATAGGTATGTTTAAAATCTGCCATTTTGCTATTTGTTTGTTTTATATGTCTTTTCTTCTTGTTTCCCATTTCATCCAATACTGCTTTGTTTTATGTTAAATAGATATTTTCTGTTATACCATTTTAGGATATTTGTTGTTTCATTTAATATAATCTTTGGAGATTTGTTTTATTAGAGTTCTTTGTTTGTTTAATAGTTGCCCATGGGATTACAAACATTATGACAAAAATCTAGTGAATTAATAATAACTTAAATTTAATAGTATATAGAAATTTTGCTCCAATATAGCTCTGTTTGTTTTTTTTTTTCTGCCTTTGTGCTATAATGGACATAAAAATGGCATTTTTCTATATCATACAAGCCCATCAAAAAAGTTTTATAAATATTTCTTTATGCATATTATTTCTTAAGGAAGAAGAACAGCAACATAAGCAAAATATGTTTACACATTCTTCTATATTTGCCTATGTTGCTAGCTTTACCCATGCTTTTTATTTCTTCATGTGGATTTGAGCCATTTCCTACATTCTTTTAGTCCAGTATGAAGGATTCATTTTGTTATTTCTAGTAACATAGTTCTACTAGTGTCAAATTCTCTGTTGTTTTGTTTATTATTAAGTACCTTGACTTACCCTTTCTTTTTCAATTATTACTTTGGGTTTTGTTGGAAAATTGAACATTTGAGTTATGATAATTCAGAAAATCAGATTTTACCACACTTCAGGGTTAGTTTCTTTTCTGTTTGTTGTTATTGATATTAGCTAGTTTTTTTCATTGTTTTCCAGGCTAATTATATGAAGTGTATTCCCTTATGTGTGTAGCCAATGAAATCTTTGCTGGGTTAATTTACTGAATTATTAATGATTGAGTACAGCTTTGTATAAATGTGTGTAAACGTTCTCATGAGTAAGTCTCATACTCTTTGCCAAAGGGCTCTGTGCATGAGTTAGGTCATGTATTTAATGCTCAAGCAGGCAATATTCACCTCTGCCTTAGACTTTATTTCATTCCATCATAGGTCAGAGGTAAAAAGACTAGAGCATTTTCAGGTTTTCCATGAACCTGTGCACAGCCCTACACATATATATGGCATTCTGTGTCCTTGGATTTTGTTAGAATTTTTCAAAGCCCATTATGGACATTTCATCCCTAGGATTTATCTTTTATAACTTTTGACTACCTCATGATTGTTCTAACTTTAGCATTGCTCCAGCCATCGCAACGCTAAACAATTTCCACTGATCATTTTTGATAAATGCCCTAGAGATAGAACTTTCTTCACTTAGTGAGTTATGAGACTGGTCAAAGAAACAATTCTGAAGAAAAGTCTTCTCCAAAGAGCAGCCAGACAGATCAGAGAGTGACAATTTCAGGGGATTAGGATTTATGCACAACTCCAAAAACATCCAGAAGCTGCTAAACTGCCGGTTTTAACAGCTACCATGTTTCCTAGGCTTCTGGTATTCAAAGTCACTACAAAACCTTTGACAGGAGGCTGGGACTATGGAAAGCAAAAAATGACACAAAGCTTAATTTCTTACCCAGATTTCCTTAAATAGGTGCTTCTCCAATTGTTGCAAGCTTTTGATTTAATAGCTGAATTCTGAAAAAGTTAATTTTTACATTTCTTGCCAATGTTACCATAGCATTTATGAAGACATAGACATTAGTAAGTCCTTACTTCACCTTTTTTTTTTTTTTTTGAGGTAGTCTCTCTCTGGTGCTCTGGGTTGAGTGCTATGGCCTTATAGTTCATAGCAACCTCAAACTCTTGGGCTTGAGCAATCCTCTTCTCTCATTCTCCCCAATAGCTGGGACTATAGGCCCTCACCACAATACCAATTTTTCTGTTTTTAGTAGAGATAAGGTCTTGCTTCGCTAGGGCTGCTGTCAAATTATTGAGCTCAGGGGATCCACCTTCCTTGGCCTTCCAGAGTGCTAGGATTACAGGAATGAGCCTCTATACCTGGCCTACTTCCCCATTCTTAAAGTGTTTACTGCCCATATTTTAACTTTATTTTTGAATCCAACTTTTAGGGATTTTGCTATATCATAAAAGAGGGGGGAAGAAATGCCAGTAAATTAGATTGGGGAAGCTGGAAGAATACTCACAGTGATGAAACAAACATCTCTTGAGAAAGTCACTGTATTGTGGGAATAGCATGAACATTTTAGTTAAATTGTCTTTGAATGAATTTCAGGTATTAACTGAAAGCCATTGAAACTTTTTCTCATCACTGACGCATGGAGGCTTTGCTCATGTGTAATGTGGTTAATGCCATGTTGTGAAAGATTCTTGCAAACCTTCAATACTATATTTTGGTAAATTGAAATTTTGTTAATTTTTTTTTTTTCAAATATACATAAATTGAGTAATACTGTTAACAAAAAATGATAGAAAAATTTGACATTGGAATCTTAAGGAAATGCTGATTTTTGCACTATGTTCCATGTTTTCTGGAAGTGGAAAGGTTTGACCTCACATTAAATGCTTTCGTAAGCATAGGACAAACCAAAAATCAAAGGATTTAGTTTACATGATAATTTCTTATTTTTCCCAGCCAAATATTTTCATCTACAAAATATTTATTTAACCATGTTAGTATTAAAAATATGATTCAGCTATTCTTAATTAAAATACTAAGTGCCTTCAGGATTTTGTAAAGTTTTACATGCTCAGAGACAGAAAACTGACTTCTCCCTGTATTTCCAATCTGAGCTTTTCTGAATCTGCTTACAAGTTCTTTGATATTGATGTGACTTGTCTAGAAGCTGGACTTCAAAGAGAAACCAATGTCATTAGAAAAAAAAAATAATAATTTTCCTCCTTCTCCCCTTCTTATGATCAGGCAAACTTTTAAATTCAGCCCTGAATAGAAAAAGAGTGTTTGAACATTTTTTTTTTTTTTTAATCTTTAAAGAAAGATTGAAGGAAGACTTCAAAGAACCTGTCACAAAAGGTATCATACCTTGGGTTGAAGGTGTGATTTCTACAGACCCCAGTTCAGCCCTCAGGGATACACATAGATCTATCTCCAAATGGACACCGGACTGCTTTAGATCTAGTCATTCCTTAAAAGTAAAAGCATACTTGCAAAGATAGAATATAGAAAGCAGAATTTAAAGCACCCAGCGCCACTACACAAACTATCAATATTGATTTAAATTGTGTTCTTCCTGTGAAACATAACCTTGGTGACTTGTTTGCACCACTCTTCTCTACAAAACCAACTCAAGAAAAGCCAGTGTTTCTATTGTAACTTGACAATGTCAAGAAATGTATGTAGTTCATTTTGGTTCTGCCTTACCAACATTATGAAGAAAGAAATGAGAAAAGGAGGGATAATGAGAGAGAGAGAGAGAGAGAGAGAGAGAGAGAGAGAACATAAACCCCCACAGATCTATAAAGATCTATGTATGTCTCTGGGTATTTTTCAAAAATATAAAGAGGAATTCAGATCTCACTTAAGCAAAAAGTTTTGTTTGGGAAATCTCTCCATTAACACTAGTATTCCACTCCTTTCCAAGTTTAACCTTGGATTTTTATTCATTTCTTCCTTTTTGAAGTAGAAATTTGATCTCCCCACAAACTAGCTCCTCTGGCATATAGATCCTATTCTGACCATCTGTTGCTCATCTCTAGCAATAGCCAATTACTCACAATGCTCCCAAATGTTCCAATTTTTTTTTTAATTAAAAATGTGTAAAAATATTACAGAAAGGAAAAAAAAATACATTGCTGCATCTCTGGCTATATACCTTTTACAAAATCTTTTCTAATTCAGACAAGAACCATCTGTAGCAAGTCAAAGCTGCAACTTTTTGTAACCAGTTCATTCTCTCTATCTTTAATTTCTATGAAGGACAAAAAAGGACTCACTCATCCTAGTAAATAAATCTTAATAAATGAGTGACAGGAATGCTTATTGCTTATCTGAACAACAGACATTTTAGAATCACTAAACACACTCTCTCTCCTCTATTTCTTTTCTCTGTTATGGTTTGACATATACATGTGGAATTTCATTTCCATCATTAACACTATCAACAATATTAATACAATTTTTGCCACAAACAACACAGAAAGCCTAGGGTTTTACATAGAGATAAAGTAATCTGAAGCTTCAACAAATTTAAAATCAGAGAGCAAATAGATAACATTTATGTGAATTGAAATGAGAAAATACACATATGAAAAGGAAGACAGGACCCCAATAGGCTGAATTTAAAGAATACATTTAGGCAGAGAACTCTCAAGCAAGATTATTTTTTAAAATGAGGAAGGTTAAAGTAGTAATAAAATAATACTAACAACAATAATAATAATGTGTATTTTAAGTCTATCAGAATTGGAATCTGTGCATTATTGAGCTAGATTAATTCTTTAATTTGGACTAAGGCCTGGGTTGCATTATAACTGTATATTAAAGATTGATTAAAAATTGTCCCCTTATATGAATAATTGTTCTTATTAACCTACAACATAGGAATATAAAGATGCCTCCCTCCTTTGTCCCTTCTTCAGATCACTTCAACAAAACCATTTCTAATTGTCTTCACATTTTAGAAATTATACTTGTCCTTGTAAACTTCTGTTTTGGAAATTTCTGATATTTAAGACTATATAGTATTAGGACCATCCTAGTGTCATATCCCATTTCTGACACCACTTGTCAGGGCCCAGGACTGGCCAGGTCTTGGGCCTGGCTTAACTAGGTTCCAGATGTGGACAGCTAAGTTACCTTGCTCAGGTCTCTTAGGTGCCTGAGGGCTATCTACTTCAGCTGGAAAGAGAGAGTGTCTTAGAGAGAGTAAAGCAGTCTTCTTAGAAAGATAGATCTTAGTCTTTAGCAGAGCTTAGTGATCTTCAGCAGAGAGACGCCGTGCTGGTGTTCTGCAGACAGAAGAGGAGAAAGAGTCAGAGTAAGTGAGTGTATGATAGAATACGCATGCTCCTGACTGCCTTCTCCAGCCTAATATAAGGCTGATCTCGTGCCTCTCAACACCACAGATGTAGAGACTGCCAATTCACCACTGCTCTCACCTCGTGAGCTCTCATGCTTGTTAGGAGAGCTAAATCCCCCTCTCCATGCCCTTTTCACCAAGGTGTTCCATTGAGCTATATAGGGATTTCTTATAACTCTCACTCCTCCTAGCAATAGGCTATTGGCAGCTCTAGGGCTGCTACATCCTAGAATTCAAGTAAAAAAAAAAAAAAAAAAAAAAAAGACCCACATTTTCTTTATAATGAGGACTCTAAGAGAAATTAATAGATAGGATAAAATATAAAAACTAATGAGTACATATTGTATAAATGTTTATTGAAGTAACATATTCAAGGTAATTTTATATCTTATGGTTCAAAATAATTTTTCATAGTTGCCAGGAGTGGCTTGAATATAGATGGCCAATTCTGTCCATCCAACTTTAAAAGATGAATGAAAAATTGTTACATTTGGATTAATGTTTATCCCAGTTGGTTTTATTATTTTTCTCTTTTTTGGCTCATTTACACTTACCATTTTTATTTCTATTTTGAGAATATTGAATTGTTCTCCAGAACTGGATAATACACATTTGTTTTTTTGTGTTTTTTTGACATATGTATATTTTGGCTATGCAAAATTCATTTTGGTGTACACTAAAATTTTACAACACAGAAATTAAACCATTTTGTGTGTACCATGGGATTTGATAGGTGAAATAAGGAAGTTATGTGTGACACAGGACTGGTGGCCCCGAGACCTGCCACCTTAGCCCTGGCAGTGTTGGTGCAGAGGTAGCCAGCAGCAGAACCAGTGCAGGTTGGAGGGTAGTAGGTAGGGGGGCCCTAGGAAACTCCAATAGTGGGAGGGGCTAGACAACTGCAGAGGACACACCCACTGGAGCTTTGGTGTCTACTTCTGTGCCTGAAGGGGAAAACCTTATCTTTTCTAGGGCAGGTCAATTTCATGTGAGTTTCCAGGGCCTGAGAATTCCAGCCCCTGCTGGTAAAGGGAAGGCTGGCTGTAAGTGTAGAAGATCTACATCCTAAAAGTAAACATTGAGTTCTGGGCAAAACAACCCCCTACGACTATATATACCCCTTAGCAGAGAGCCTGGAGATAGACTTGGGAAAGGGAGCAAGAGAGCTTGTTCCCCTATCTGGGTTCTCTCTGCTAGGAGCTTTGGTTTTCTTATTCTTTGTTTCTGTGAGTAAATCCTGTCTTGCCACTGATCTGTAGTCCGTGGATTCATTCTTCAAATCGCCGAGACCAAGAACCTGAAACTCCAGTATCATCTGCATTAATTCAGACATGTAATCATTGCCAAGATTACTTGTACTTTAGACATTAAAACTGTACACACCTGTGATTCAGTTAATAAGGTATTTTAAAGTACATATATCTCTGACTGTATCAGTGAGTATCCTAGAAACTACTCAAATTGAGTAATTTGAGAAAGTTTTAATACATAAACATTTTAACATAACGCACAACAGAAAGCCCATATGAAAGAATTGAAATTCCCAAGCAAGGAAAAACCAGTTACTAATACCAAAGGTGATGGAGATCAGTGTTGTGAAAAGCATCAAATAGGAGATGTGACTTTTAGTCACAGGACATAGTGACCCTACAAGGAAGGAACCAGAATTCATTCTCCTCCCTTCCTTAGAACTGTTATCGCTGCTTATTACTGGTCAGCCAAACTAAAAGCTAGAGAATAAAGGAGCTCATTGATATTGCCCATTCTGATCAGCCTTTTGAGGTCAAGAGCGGAAAGAAGTAGAAAGTCCAGCACACTTGGTTAGATAGTTTACAATGTACAACAAAGTTTGAAACTTTTCTTTCTTATTTCATGGAGCTTCAACAATGAACCAGTGCTAAATATTCTTCACTTAAGTCAGTTCTAGAAAGGAAAAACTGTACATTCCATACTGTCTTCTCGCCATACTTGGGGCTTTGCTGAATAATCATTTATCTCATCCTTTCATCCCTCCAAAAAAAAGTTATTCACAAACTTTTAATTTTTTGACCCTTGGAATTTGGTGCCCTTCTTTCTTTTAATCATCTTTATACCTGGATTTTCATTTCTTCTAACACGTTCAATTTAATTGGTATCTTCTTAGAAATGCTATATTAGTCTAAAAACAGAGGCACTATGGGTATTATGGAAATAAATACTTTAATTATCAAAATTATATCTTACAAAAATGTGGGAGCAGCAGGAGTAGTAAACTGAAGGGAGGGCTCATGAGATCAAAGAAATAGTCATTAATTGGTACCCCAAAGGCAAGGATCATAACTGAACAAATTAGAGAACAAATTAGAGCTCTCTTGCAAGAAAATTTGAGAAGCCAAGTACATGCCAATGGTACAACGGATTGTGCAGGGAAATCACGGTGGATTCTACAGATGGCTGTCAGTTCTGTGTTGCTACCATCTCAAGCTATAGTTCTCCAAAAACTGCTGTATCTGCCTCCCACTGTGTCTAACCATGCCAAAATTTAGGAAATAATGGCGGTGGTTGGCTCTCTATTCCTCAATGGGATAACTCATAAGGAAAAGGGACACTGGGAATTACAGGTCCAGGCATAAGCAGCTTGTCTTAGTTCTTTCAGCCTGCTATTCCACTGGGTACCATAGTCTGGGTAGCCTACAAACAAGAACAACTTATATCTCTCAGTTCTGGAGGCTGGGAAGTATAAGTCAAGGAGATGACAGATTTAGTGTGGTGTGAAGGCCAATTTTCTTCTAGCTGCATCCTCTTATGCCAGAGGGGCCAATCAAGCTTCGTTGGATTTATGCTGTAAGAGTACCAATCCTACTCTTTAAGGCCCCAAACTCACACCTTAATCACTTCCCAAAGACCATCCTAATACATCCTAATACTATCACCTTGAGATTTAGGATTTAACATAAGAATTTTAGGGGGACACAAACATTTAGACCATAGCACGGAAAAGTCAAACACAACTTCCTTTCCCATTTTTCTCTATCACAACAAATAATTTCATTTCTTCATAAATTTTATAGTTATCTGAAATCATGTATTTATTGCTTTACACAAGACAACTATTCTGCCTTGTCCACTGATATCTCTCTTTATCTGGTAAATACCTGGCTAATTGTATATTTTTAAAAATTGAACTAATTACTAATAAGTGAATGTATGTATGGAGGATGAGTCAATATATCAATCCATTAAATATAATTAAAATAAATTTATGTCATAATACTTTAAGAGCTAGTTAAATTTTGAAAATTAAACAAAATTTTGAATTTTGCTAGGCTAAATGACATTTGACAATTTGTCAAGATTCCAATAAGTTGTTCTTTCTTTCCCCTTCCATGATGCAATCTGTAAATCATGTTCAACTTACTCCATTTTTTCATTCACATCCTTTATTATCTGTTCTATTTTGTAATCCCTCCCTTTATACCATTATTGTCATAATTTTTCTGTTTATTCCTCTATTCACAGCTGCAGAATGTGAAAAAAAAAAATGCTTCTCTATTGTAAAAGTCCATATGTTGTTGTTCTTATGTTTAGCTTAGGTTTTGCAGAGTATAGTTTAGTTAACGCCAGTTTCTCTAGAAACACACTTTGTACCACCGAATTATGGCCACATACTATGTATGGGGGGAAAAGAAAAAGAGAAATTCAAAAAGGAAGAGGATTATAAAAATATATATTTTCTTTATATATCCAGTCCTGTATATCATTCACAATTTCTTTTCTTACATTCACACATTCTGCTACCTTCCCTAAATTGTCCATATTAACATACTTTCTCTGTGTCTCAGTGTCTCCATCTGGCCTGATAAATAGAATAGAATGCTCAACAGTTTTATAAACTTGTACCTTAGTAGCCTGAAAGAGTCAATTCACTTCTCTGAGTTCCTATTTTGCTCCCAGAAAATAACATGGGCTCCTGGAAAATTTGTGGTTAAAAAATAAACAGAACAAAACTTTGGGGTTTTCTTTCTTATTAAACCATATTTTTCTCCAATGGCATAAATGACTATAATTAAAAGCAATAACTTTTGTGCCATGAAAATACCAGTAATCTATATTTTCTATTAAACTTTGTTTAAACTTATATTCAAGGAATAACAGCTTTTAAACAATGATAGAGCATAAGGTCTACTATTTCCAAATAGCTGTAGAAAATGTAAACTTCAGCATTATCTCCTTCCAAAACACTTCTTCCCCAATGTATTTACAGAGAAGCTAATGAAAATATGATTTACCAATTAAAAACAAATTAAAATAAAAATTATTCCTTGATAGCTCAGTGCCTGTAGCTCACTGGTTAGGGCACCAGCCACATATACCAGAGCTGGTGGGTTCAAAGCCAACCTGGGCCTGCCAAACAACAATGACAATTACAACAAAAAAATAGCTGGGCATTATGGCAGGCGCCTGTAGTCCCAGGTACTTGGGAAGCTGAGGCAAGAGAATCGCTTAAGCCCACGAGTTGGAACTTGCTGTGAGCCGTTATGTCATAGCACTCTATTGAGGGTGACATGACAACTCTGTCTCAAAAAGAAAAAAAAAAAAGAAATTATTCCTTGATGCATTCTATCAGAATGAAAGCATGCTATTGTAGATGAGGACAATTATAAAGCTTTTCAATCTTTACGTTGAAAGAAGGGGCTTCTGAATTATGAGATGTAAAGTTCAGTCAAACATCACCCTCTCTATGGTATCTGGAACTGTGAATTAGTGTTGAATGATTAAGTTTGTCAGTCAGTTTCACTGAGTCCAAAATAGAATCTGTCTTGATTTTTGCAGTGTACCTTTTGTTTTTGTTTGTTTTGAGAACATATAGAATTTGATAAACTCAATTAGAACACGTGATGATATAATTTAATGGCCTGATTTATTAGATCCAGTTCAAAAACATATATTTGAAAAGTGTACTAAATATGTAAGAATAGAAAACAGTCATATGCATATATATATATATATATATATATATATATATATAAACAAATTATATGTGATTGGAGAATAAACTAACATACAAAGTTGTGGAAGGTACCACATTTTTATAACATGCTTTTAGATAAATAGGCATAACTAAAATTAAATCCCAGTTTTGTGCTCTAGGTTTCTTTATTTCTGAAAGTGGTATATGATAGCATATTTATAACATTTATCACAGTGTTCAAATAAGTAATGCTCAATAAGTGCTAAGTAGTTATTTGTTCATACTTTCAGCAAAGTTTTTCTAAATTCCTAGATTATGTTCAGATATTTTTCTATTATACACAGTCTGACAATTAAGTGCACAAATTCATCCTTGTAAAAGTGCTCCATACTTCACTGCTTAATATCACTATGATTACCTTTGAAATACTGCCCTTAGGAAGCTATGCACTGATGCCAGCACCTAGCCTACCCTTCAAAGCAATTTTGGAACTTTATCTGGAATGGCTATTAGACCTTCCATCATATTACCCTTGATGTCCTAAATATCATCAAAATCTATTCCTTTCAATATTTCTTTTATCTTTGCATAAGAAAAAAGTCATTGGGGGACAAATCAGGTGAGTAAGGAGGTGTTCTAATACAGTAATTTGTTTACTGGCTAAAAACTTCCTCACAGAGTTTGCTGTGTCAGCTGGTGCACTGATGTGATGAAAGATCCATGAATTGGTGGCAAAAAGGTGAGGTTGTTTCCATGTAACTTTTTCACAAAACCTTTTCAGAACTTCTAAGTAGGAAACTTGATTACCTGTTTGTCCACTGGGTACAAATTCATCATGAGAAAACCTTTTGATATCAAAAAGGGTTAACAACATCATTTTGACTCTTGATTTGGACTGATGGAATATTTTTGGTCTTGAAGAATTGGCTCATTTCCATTGTGTACTTTGACATGTTGTCTCAGGGGTAGATTGCTACACCCATGTCTCATCACCAGTGATAGCATGGCCCTTTTACCTCTCCAAAAGGTCTTGGCAAACATTGACTCTTTGTTTATTGATCTTCTTCAGGATCATTTTTATGTATAGCTTTCTCAGGCCAAGATTTTCAGTTAAGATTTTCCTGTTTTTCTATTGATTTTTACTTGTTCTGATATGCTTCTCACAGTCAACCAATGATTTTGATGCACGATTTGATCATTTTTTGCTAAGGTTTTAACAGTTCTTCCCATTACTGACTTCCCTGGCCTCTCTTCATCAGTGACACTTTTTCTCCCCTCAGAAACATGTTTAATCTATTTGCACACAGCTGTTTTCTTTGTAGCATTATCCCCATAATTTTGGACTATTGTGTCCTTGATTTCACTCCTACTCTTACCAAGTTTTATAAGAAATGTAATGCTGTTGGTTGCTCTAATTCAAGCTCAAACATTCTTGTGATGGCACCCCAAAACATGCAACAACAATAATGAGTGCCATTCATCAAGACACTGCCACACACTGACATGAACAGAGCTGTGAGACATTGATACACAAAAGTCCTGAAAACCTACCAAGTTGTTTGTACAGTGTTGCCAATATAAATATAATGTGGCAAGTTCCCAAACTTAATTGCCAGCCTCATAGATACTTGGAATATGTCAATAACCAAATTTATATATATGTATATATATGTGTGTTTGTGTGTGTGTTTATGTGTATTTATACACACTTACATATTACACATATTCCAATAAGATCAGACACACAATACACACACACACACACACACAAATTCATTAGTGCTTATGTACTATTATATTAGAAAATGACAAGGGCTAATGATGCAGGACAGGTGGTGCCCCAGGACCTGCCCCCTGGGAAGCTCCAGTAGCCAGAAGGGATGGACACCTGCGGGGAGACAATGGGGCTTTGCTGTCTCTTCCTCAGTGCACTTCTGACTGGTGAATTTCATGTAAGTTTCCAAGGCCTGAGAGTTCATTGGACAGCTGGCTGTAACTGAGAATGATCCACGCCCTAAAAGTAAACATTGAGGCACAGCAAAACAACCCCCTGTGACTATATAAACCCCAAAGCAAAGAGCTCAACAACAAAGCTCCAAGAGGGAGCAAGAGAGCTTGTTCATCTCCTGGGTTCTCTCTGCCAGGAGCTTTGGTTTTTTGTAAATTGTAATTTTTGTTTCTGTGAATAAACCCTATCATGGAGACCAAGAACTTGAAACTCCGGTATCATATTTGGCGAGCCAGCCAGGAGAGAAACAGAAGTTCTGGTATCACTAGTGCTTTGGTAGTGATGTGTGGTGATTTTAAATTATAAGAGGCAAAGTATTAGTGAGAATTTGCCCTTTTAACAAATACTTAAAGGAAGTGAATGAGTGAATCACGTAGATCTATGAGAAACAATGTTTCAGTTCTTACCAGAAAAGCATGCTCATGCAGCCAGGTGCCAGTGTGATTGGTGAGAAGAAAAGAGTGATGGCACAGGAGGTTACAAGATGAAGGGAGCTGGTCCACACAGAAATGCAGAGGGCGCTGTAATGACTGAGCTCTGAGTGAGCTGCAAAGCCATTGTAATGACTACAGCAGAATGACAATAATGTGGGATACACTATTCAGTCAGAAAGAAAACTTTTGTTTCAGTTTCTGTTTTGAGAATAGAATTTAGAGGAAAATGTGGCAATGGTGAGATTATAAAACAAATGAAAATAATCTGTGTGAAATACGATGATTTAGAGCAAGTTGTTTATAGTGGAGATGGTGAGAAGCAGTAGATTTTTATTATATTTTTGAGCCTGATGATGACAGGATTTGCTGATGTGGACAGGGAAGCAACAGAAAATCCCTATGAGGAAAAACAAGAAGTAAAAAATGACACTTAGGTATTTGGGTAAAGGAACTAGAAAAATAGAAAACAGTGTAACTAGGGTAGACTTGCAGCAGCAATGCCTGGAGTTCAGTGTTTGACATATTTAGTTTTGAATATCCAGATGGAGATACTGAATAGAAAAAAATTGATGAGTGTAGACTTCTTGAGGGAAGTCTAAACAGAGTATTTCAATATAGAAAGGGTGTTCAAATTCAAAGGCCTGAGAAATCTTTAAGTGGAATTATAAACGAAAAAGAAAGAGAGAAACACATCAGCGGGGACTTTCAACATTCCAGAGGTCGAGCGTATGAACACATTTTATAATAGAGACTGAAGGATGAACCACAATATATGAGAAATATTAGACGGCATCAATGTTTCAGAAGCAGAGGGTTAAGTTGAGAAGCATTGATTGATTAGTTGCATCAAGAACTTCAGGTAAGGCAACAGATATTAAGACCAATCTATTGCACAAGTATTTAAAGAAGCTTGGTTGTGATAAAGGAATTGATGCTGCAAAGGGCAGATTAAAAGTATGGACTATGCAGTCAATCTAGTTAGGGAGGGAAATGAAGACTTTAGGGAGATGAGCAGAATTCAAAAGCAAAAGATTTCAGTGGAGTTGAAAATAGTAGATTAGAACCCTCTAAGGGCAAGCTGCATAGACAGGAAGTGTAAAAAAGTCAGCTTCATAAAATTTAATTTATGGAGTAGTTATAGAAAATGAAATCTAGTTACTGAAATATTGCATTATTTAAAAAGAACTGTGCATTTTTTGGAAGTAATAAGAATTATGACAGGAGTTTTCAGTAAAATTATGAGTAAAGGACAGGTATCTACAAAGATTGAGAGAAAATGAGTACAGTTTAAATGACAATCTATTTATTGTCATTTACCTTTGTGAAAACAGTATGATCTAAAATGAAAACAGGTAACACTTTTTACGCATTTTATATGAGAAACTACATATTCACTTTTTGAAATAAAAGAGAAAAACTAATATAAATTTTATGTCAGATACAAAATTATTACCTCATTTAAACTTCCTAAAGGCCCTTTAAGTTTAAGATGATTTTATTTTTAATTTGAGGATGTGGGCTCATAATTGTTATAATTTTGCCTATGCTCCAGAGTGTACATTTTCCAAAATTTGTCCTTGAATCAAACCCCATTCTGTAATGTATTTAAAGATGCTTATTTTCTACACTAAATATACAGACTAATTATTCTACACCAGGGGTGGCGAACACAAAGAGCCAAAATTTTAAACTGTGAGAGTCAGAGAGCCACACCACGCAGTGACCTGCCAAAACAGACAAACACTCACACAAAAGCATATAATTTTAACAATAATCTATTAAACACATAATATAAC
>CAUYPK010074267.1:0-131265 GCA_963574355.1 Loris lydekkerianus
GAGCCTGACTAGAAGCAGATCCATCGAGCTACTTCTGCGTAGCAACGACTCAGCAAGGCCCGGCCTGAAACTGCCTCTACCTAGATACAGCCAATGTGGTACCATGCCACTGGCCTGACCCTGTCACTCACCTCTTCCCCCACCTTCTTTCCCTGCCCCTTCTCCACAATAAAAAAAAAAAAAAAAAAAAAAAAAAATAAATTACTGTATTCATAGGTAGAACCTGCTTAATTATTGAAATCTCAAAGAGTATTTCCTGAGAGTGGGAATTACATTTCTATTTTTGGCAGACCCTTTCCTGTGCTCTGTGGATTCCCTGGATGTACGATGAGTTGCCATGTTGTAATGATGTGCCTTCTTACTTTTTCACTTGATCATCACTGTAACACTATGAAAGAAATGGCAGGGCTTGTTTTCCTTGTCTTACAGATCAATAAATGAAGCTGGAGGAAATTTAGTTACTTAAACAAGGTCACTAAGGTGTTAATAATAATAAAATCATCAGCAATAACAGTAATAAAACCTAAATATTTATTGGGATCTTGCTCCTTGCCAAGAGTTAATGCTGTGCATTTTACATATATTTTCTTATTTATTCTTCATAGCAATCTCAGAAGTGCTTATATTATCCCCATTTTATATGAAGAATAGAAATGTTAAACAGATTTCCCAAGATCACATAGTAAGAGAGAAAACCAGGAAAAATAGTTAACAGCAGTTAGGACTAGAAAACCTACTTGAAGACGCAAATCCAAAATACCTGAGTAGACAATCTCCTCACAAGTATAGCTTGGGAAAGCATATCTCACTGTGAGAAATGCCAGGTAGTCCAGCTGATTCCAGCCCCAGAAACAAATTCTGCTTTGATGCTAGGGTCTGAAATCTTCACAACTATAACATTGCAATCTTTTGGAGGATAGGCTATATGATATGAACTAAACCTGTAATACAGTTATACAACCTCTAGGGGGCAGTATGCATGCTTCACATCCAAAACTATAGCAAAGATATTGCTGAGATCAAATTTGTTTTACATGTATTCTTTAATTTTCTTACATTTATTAAGTCAGAAATCACATATTTGCTTTTATGATAGCAGTCATACTCCTTTTGAGAACCCATTAAAAGCTGAGGGCATTCTCTCTGAAAATATACGTATATATACAGGTAAAATACATATGCATCTGATAGTTTGTGTAGGATTTAAGGGGATTCATAGACTCCTCCAAATTCCTAATTTAAGGGTAAAGATGAGGGCTCCACCTTTGCAAAAAGTCTAAGATACATTTTGAGCTTTAACACCATAGGCTCTTAAAACATAAACAGTAAAAGGAATCTTGGCAAAAAACATCTGGACCAATGATTATCTACCTGACTGCACTTCAGAATCAGCTGGGAAGCTCTTATAAATGCTGATGTCTGGGTCCCACAGATTAACAAGAATGTTTAGAGATTGTTGCCTGCATCCCATTAATATTTTTAATAATCTCTCCAAGGTGATTCTAATATGCTTCCAGGGTCAAGAATCACTGGTCCAGAAGGAGTCCTTAATTTTATGAGTGAAGACCCTGAAAGCCAAACTTGGCTGGAATCACCTGGGGAGTTTTAAAAATTAAGGATGTCTGGGCCCCACCCCCAAGATTATAGTTTACTTTATGTGAGGGTATGGCCTTACTTTATGAGAGAATGAGGTGAGGGCTGTAAAGCTTTCCGGGTGACTAATGTGGAGTGAAGTTTGAGAGTCACTGGGCTATGGGAATTGCATAAAGCCAGCATTGTAACTACTCTTCTTTTCACTGGTCTTTCTTCCAACTTTGGTATTATCACCAGCTCTGAACAGGGAATTTTGTTTCTTCTGGAGGTTCAGCATTTGAAGTCAGGCTCCTCCTGGGCCTTGTTGCGACTCTGGAATTTCAGGTCACTCTGGCCTCAAAAGCACCTCTGGTTGTTTATCTTCCCTTGTCGCTGCTTGAGTCTTCCCTGTCTCATGCACAAGAAAGCTAGTTCCGAGCCACTGAATCCAGCCTTAATCCACGGACGAGGCAGACCATCTTCACTCTTAAAGTCACAAACCAATGTGGGGGGACTCTGGGACTGTCCCCGCCCTTGTTTTGTTGTTGCATATTTGTTTTTGCAGAGAGTTATAGTTTTATCCTTTAAGACTTTTGTTATTAGAACCTTTACCCATGTTTGTATATTAGCACTCTGGGATCAGCAGCTCTGGAGACTTTCCTTATTGGCAGCAGATGAGTTGATGTGTCTCCAAATGCCATTGGTATGTGCCTGATATTTAAACACCCTCCACTGAGCAGGGAGATCTGTCATTTCTTCTGGTTTCTATATGCATCCTTTCTTCTAGTGAGCTAAGAAAGCAAGCTTTCAGTTATATGATTCATTTCTGTGTTTCAAGAAATATCCACAGACACCTCCCCACCCCCCTGTCTTTCTCAAATTGGAACTCTCTATTTCACTTTTAGAGACGGGAATTGTTTCTTGGCCTCAGAAAGCATTTTCAGTTGTGACACTTGAATTTAAAAGCAATTTCAGCACAAGCCACAACTTCTGCAGCTTATAATGGACACAATGCTTTTCCATATAGCTGATATCCTTTGCAATTGGAGCAGAAGTTTAAACAGGACTTTGGGTAAGCATTCAAAGTAGAGGTTTGCTGTGAGTTTGCCACTCATCAAATCAACAAACCACCAATTTTAGGAGTGTGGTGGCAAGAGTTGTTAGGTGGATATTAAGGAAGATAGCCAGACATGCCAGGAGGAATCAGAGAGTGTGGGTCGCTTTGCTCTTTGAAATGCTGTGGGTAAGTCGCCATACCAGCCCAAGAGTTTCTCAGAGATGCAGGCCGTGGGCTCTATCTCACTCACTGAATGAGGACCTGTATTTTAATGAAATCAATTCACAATTAAAGTTTGAGAAGCCTTGGGAAAGCATGGGCTCTGAACTATATCCTCCTCCTTGGTTTGTTCTTTACCATGCATGTGACTTGGGGGCAAGTTTCTTTATATTTTTGAGTTTTGAATTAAATGAATGAGTGAATCAAAGGCAAGGCATTGGTGTCTTCAGACCCAGCAGGGCCCATGGTTGTGTCGGGGGTGGAGTTCCTGGAGCCTTTCCGTGCTTGACTCTGGCTGGAAGCACATCCTCTGGGGAGGAAAGTGTTTCGAGGGGGTTGGTTAGGGTTTTGGACATTGAAAGCACATGCTTGTTTGGTGCAGGAAGTGGAGTAAGGGACCTGCAGCAACAATAACAAAAACAAGGATACCACAAGTACCGTGGCCTGAGCACTTACAGATGTGGTTACTCTTCACGTACAGTAGAGAATGGATCCGGCAGGATTTTTTAGATGTGGCTGCTCCTAAGCTCACCTTTCCTGATCCCTAGCCTCACTAACACCTGTTACTCTCTCCAACTCTTCCAGGAAGCACCTTTCTAACTCTTTGCCTTTTTTAGGGGAGAGCTAATCATTAATCACCCTTAAAGAGAGCCCCAAAATGGACACTTAGTTCAGACACTGGAAACCAGTGAAATCTGCTCTCACCACCCCCACCCCTCAAAACTGGCTGTCCCCAGACCCTGGCTGCTCTGTGGGTCAGCAGGACAGCATCGCAGGGGAGTCGTGGGCCCTTCCCTAGATCCTGCTGAGTCCTTTAGAAGATTTAACACACATTAAAGTTGAAGAAGACCCTGCTAGCACAACGGTTCTCAGCCCTGGCTGCACATGATAATTGTATGGAGAATTCTGAAAGGACTAATGCCTGGCCCTGACCCCACAGATTCTGTTTTAATTGCTTTATAGTAGGGCCTGGGAAAACAAACAAACAAACTCCACATAGTTCTTTTTTGTTTGTTTGTTTGCTTGTTTTTATTAAATCATAACTGTGTACAATTATGGGGTACAATGTGGAATACTTAAATCAGACTGATTAACATAACCATCATCTCACTTACTTATTTGTTGCAGTAAGACATTTATACTCTATTCCTAATAGTTTTGGAATGTACCATTGCATTATGCACCAAATACCCTCCCTCCTCCCATCCTCTCCCCATCCTTCCCTTTCCTATCCTCTCCCCTCCTTCTTTCTGGACTATAGTTGTGTTTTGTCATTCATATGGATGTGTAAGTGATATATTTGTTTCATAATAGTCTTGATACTTTGGATCCTTTTTTTTCCATTCTTGAGATACTTTACTAAAAAGAATGTGCTTCAGTTCTATCCAGGTAAAGGTAAAAGATGTGAAGTCTCCATCCTTTTCGTGGCTGCATAGTATTCCATGGCATACATATACCACAATTCACGGTTTGATGGGCATTTGGGTTGCTTCCATGACTTGGCAATTATGAATTAGGCTTCAATGAACATTCTGATGCAAATGTCTTTATTGTAAAATGATTTTTGATCATCTGGGTAGATACCTAGTAGAGGAATTGCAGGACTGAACAGTAGTAAGAGCACAATAAGTAAAGCAAACAGACAGCCTTCAGAACAGGAAAAGATTTTTTTCAGGTTATATTTCTGACAAAGATCTGATAACTAGAATCCACAGAGAACTCAAGTCAATCAATAAGAAAAGAACAAACAACCCCATTTTCTTGTGGGCAAAAGACTTGAACAGAAACTTCTCCGAAGATGACAGGAGAAAGGGCAACAAACACTTGAAAAAATGCTCAACATCTTTAATCATCAGAGAAATACAAATCAAAACCACATTGAGATATCACCTAACTCCAGTAAGATTAGCCCACATCACAAAATCCCCAAACTGCAGATGTTGGCATGGATGTGGAGAGAAGGGAACACTTCTACACTGCTGGTGGGATTGCAAACTAATATGGCCTTTTTGGAAAGAAGTTTGGAGAATTATTCTTCCTTCTTCCTTCTTTCTTCTTCTTCTTTTTTTTAGAGACTGAGTCTTACTTTGTCACTTTCAGTAGAGTGCTGTGGTGTCACAGCTCACAGCAACCTCCAACTCCTGGGCTTAGGCAATTCTCTTGCCTCAGCATCCCAAGTGGCTGGAACTACAGGTGCCTGCCACAATGGCAAGCTATTTTTTTTTTTTGTTGTTGTTGTTGTTGCAGTTTGGCCAGTCTGAACCTGCCACCCTCAATATATGGGGCCAGCACCCTACCCACTCAGCCACAGGTGCCACCCGTTTGGAGAATTCTTAAGGAACTAAAAGTTGACCCACATAGTTTTTATATCCAGAAAACATTGAGAACTGGCTGTGAAGGGAAAATAAGGGAAACATCCTTTGAAGACTGGCAGCGGGTGGTCAACCTGCAGCCGAGGGCCACATGCGGATTAAGTGAGGACTTTTTTGCTTACCTAGGGTGATGTGTGTCACAAAGATTATGCATGAACCTTTTTTATTTGCTCATCAGCTTTCATTAGTGTTTGCCTATTTAACCTGTGGCCCAATAACAACTCTTCAATGTGGTGCAGAGGAACCGAAAAGTTGGACATCCTTCCAGTATGGGTTGACATCAAGACTCACGAGATTGAGAAGGGTTGGCCTGAGATTAGAGTTGCCGTGATATGATGTCCCCTCTGTGGCAGGTGGGGCTGGAGGGATGGCATGGCTCAGGCTCATCGGAGAGAGGGAAGGTATCAGTATGCAGCTATGAATGGGGACATCTAGGCATGAGCAGATGTGAGTGGAAATATGAGAACAGTTTGGAGGACTATCAGGAGATGTACCACCTCGGGTTGCAGGTCTCCCCTTCAGCCCCCCACCTCAGCATTCTGTGGGCTTGATCTTCATACACAGGAAGGAGGGGAGACCTAGCATATTTGCCAAGCCTCCCCCACACCTAAAGTCTGTTGCAGGGTACCTAGGCGGTGAGTGAGGTACCTATTTCTAGCAGCAGCCATGAGATTATGTGTCGGGGTTCTAGCATTTTTGATGTCTAACTTCCCATTATCAAGAGTAAGTGACATCAGCTGGAGGTGATAAATATTCATTCCCCATCTCCACACCACTGTGCATTGTATAAATGAGCATCAGTCATCCTGCCGATTATCAAAGCCACACTCTTTAATGGCAGACTACAGGAACTGAGGGCCATGGCTCCTTAAGCTCCGTGGAGACCAAGAATGAAAGCTGCACAGGTGACAGAGGAGCACTTTGCCACAGCCCTGCGTGACCCGGCCCCATGCTCTCCCCCAGCTCCCTGACCTGGTCCTGCAACTCTCTGCTTCCCTCAGCGGGCTCAGGCACCCTGGTCTTTACTCGCCCTCCTCGCCTGGCCTGTATTCTTGCCTTGAGGTATTTTCCCTTCTCTATTCTTGTGGCCCCAAATTTTCTAGCACCAGATATTCGCACTGTGACATTTAATGCTCAAGTGGGATTATTTCAGAGAGGGCTTTCTTACCATCATCTGCCCCTGTCACCTGCTCTCTTTTCTTCCAATCCCTTACATCATTTAACATCATATGTCTGTTGGCTCATTTGTTTATTGTCTGTGCCTGATCAGAATGTGAGCTGCACGTAGGCAAGGCTTTTTATCTCCTAACACGGTCGTGTCCCAGAACCAAGAATGTTGCCAGAAGATCTTATTTCTCAATAACTGTCCAGGGAATGAATGAAGGATGACCAGTCCTTACGGGGATGGGTGTGAGGAGCCACATAGCTGTGAGGTGAAGAGCTCCCACCCATGCTGCATACTGGTCTGGTGGCCCTCTCTGCAAAGTAAACACAGAATCAGTCACTTGAACAGCCCAGTCGGCTGGTCTCTGGGCAGCTGTGTGAGCTGGGAGGTCTTGGTTTCCAGAGTCCAGGCTTCTCACTAAGCCCCATGGCCCTTCTTTTGTCTGGGGATGACCTAGAACTCTGTGGCCAGCTGTAGCCAGAAGCTGGGTGCTTCACTTCTGTGGCTGGGCTTATAGAAGATGTAACCCGGGGCACCCTTCACACTGTATTTACCCTGCCAAGAAAGAATCAGGGCTTTGGAGGCCCAGCCAACCCAGGACAAAGTCCCCACTTCTGGAGGTGGTTTCAGTGCTACCCATGAAGCCAGAAACCCGGGCCATGCTGGTGAGCTCTGGGAAAGTGCTGGTTGACCTCAGACTCTCATAGGAAATGGACTTTACTTTTCTCAACCATCCCCAAGGAGACAGAACTTGATTTTTTCTAGAGGAGGCTGAGATAATAGCCTCGTAAGGGATGGTGAACTTAGTCTGCCTGGCCTGTACTTGGCCTACAAGAAAATTGAGGCAGACAAGTGCCATCTAGGTGTATAGGTGAATGCAAAGCTATCAGAGCAGCATCCTAAGCAAATAATATCTTAAGTCTACCCTGTCCATTGTGTCATTCCCCATAATTGTGTTGAGCACTAGTTATAAAATGAATTGTACTTCTTTTTATTTTTAATGTGACTGCTAAAGAAATGTAAACATACATATGTGGCTTACATCTGTCATGCACATTATATCACGTTGGACAGTGCTGCTTTAAAGGTATTGATTTAGAGGTGTTCATTAAGAGGTACTGAGTTCAAGTTTCAGCTGTGAACATAACAAAGCTGCTTCTGCCTTGGAGCTTACCAGGTACGGGAGGAGACAGAAAGTAAATACGTAAATAACTTCAGAGAGAGGTGAATGCCCAGGATCTCATCAGGCAGGTGATGTGTTAGAAAAGCTCTGTTGGGGGAGGGGGAGGGGGTGCTGCCTTTGATAGTTTGTTACCACTAGGAGGGAGGAGGATAATGGAATGGCAAGTACAAAGGCCCTGAGGCCGACACACACCCATCATCTGTCCCTGTCACCTACTCAGAAACAGAAAACAGGAACAGACAACCGTCACAGTTGTGTGGTGAAGGAAGGAGCAAGTGCTGTGTGATGAGAACAGGGGGGGTACACACCCGCCCATCAGGCAAGATCTTGGGGGTCACAGTGAGGAGTGTGGATTTTATTTAAGTGTGATGATCTGATTTCTACGTTTCTGCTTGTCTATAGCAGAAACAGGTGTGCTAGGGGAAGCAGAGCAATCATTTAGTCCCCTTTCTAATTGTAACTAGAGGACTTCTCACTGCCACTTCTGCAGGGAGATTCTCTCCTATAGAGGGCGGGGGTGCAGGTAATAGCCGGAGGCTTCAGAATCAGACAAACTGAAGTCCAAATCTCACCTTGGCTTGATCAGCCTGGACGTTTGTCCAGCCTGGACCCTTAAACAGGGGTTGGCAAACTTTTTCTGAGAAGGGCTGGACGGTAAATGTTAGAGGCTGTGCAGGCTATAAGGTCTCTGTGACACTACCTTGTTCTGTACCTGGAGCACAAAAGCAGCCTCAGGTGAGTGAGTGGATGTGGCCGTGTTCCCTTAAAACGTAATCTGTGGTAACAGGCGGTGGGCAGGGTTTGGCCTGTGGGCTCTGGGTTGCCAACTCCTGCTCTTAACCTCTTTCTGAAAGCCACAGCCTCCTTCCATGTGACATTTCCTCCCACGTGGAAAGTGACTAGGGGCACACCCCTCCAGGGACACAGAAGATGTCCAGGAGGTGCTCAGTCAGTGTTGGAACCATCTCCCTCTTCCCTTCCCGAGCCCCTGGACCTACTGTGACAGCTCAGTCCTCACTCTGCAGCTGGTTGAACTGGGACGGATGCAGGTTGATGGCTGAATCATGGCACAGCAGGCTCAGGGTCTCCTCAGTTCTTCTGAGTCCTTTTTTCCTATCACTTGGGTGATGACGTGGCACATCACTAGGGGGAATAGTTAGTACCCCCAGGATGATGGCAAACCCAGGATCCAAAGTGTCTTGGAGGGTGCAGATGCCCTACTCCCTCCTGAACCAGGCCCTCTGCTGCCCAAGGCCCATCTTTGGATTCTGTTCACTGTTGATACACAGAGACTGCGTCCCCATGACGTCTACCCTTCCCTCCCACACCCTGCTCTGCTAGCTTTGTTCCACCAGCGTTGGTGGTGTGCTCAGAACCCCTCCAGTCACCTCCAAGGACAAAACCACCCTTATTTCATGATCTCCACCCGTCTCTCCTTGACAGCTGATCTCACCTACTGCTTATCTATCAGCACGTCCTCCCACCTGTCTCCATCACCCTCTCCTCCCACCCACCTCCATCACCCTCTCTTCCCACCCACCTCCATCATCCTCTCCTCCTACCAGCTTCTCAGCCTGCTGCCTTCACTTCCCTGCTGGGCATCCTCCTTCCCACAGCCCCAGTGCCTTCCACCCCTGATTCCAGACCTAGGGCATCTCTCCTCTTTGCTTAGATCACACCTGATCTCCATGTCACTGCAGGGAGGCTGTGGATTGGGCTGATCCAGAGAGTTGGCCATGGTTCAGTCCCAGCCCTGCCTTAACTAGTCCTGGAGTCTTCCCCACTTCACTTAACTCTCTGCCTCATCCCGGTGGTTTTCATAGGGAAGATAACATCTCCCACATGTGCTGTTGTGAGGACTGAGTTAGTCCTCACCTTTGGGTTGTCTGTTTTTGGAAGGCACATCCAGAGTCAGCCCTGCTCACACCTGAAGGGTGCCTGGTTCACAGCCTGGCACACTTGAGCTTGCAGGTAAATATTCACAAAGCAAATAGCATGATAAAAATCTCATATTGGGCTCAGAAGGCCAAATAAGTCCTGCAGGGGGTATAGCAGGCCATGCGAGGGTGTCATGAGGGTAGGGCAAGTGGGTAGCTCTGGAAACTGCTGCATCATTAGACAGCATTGAAAGAACCTGAGTCCAGATCTGGGGGGGGAGGGGTGATGTGCCTGCTTTTCCCATGGTGCCCTGAGGCACCATGTCCTGGTGTGGACACCCATGCTCCTTCCTTGCCAGGGAGGGTGACAAGGATCCTGGGAAGCTAGAGAATCCCATTCTTTAAGAAATATTAACAACTGATGATACTTTTAAAAATACTTTCTATAGATTGATATTCAAATCCTGTAACAGCCCTATGAGGCAGCCACTATTATCATGCCCACTGTATAGATGATGAAACTGAGGCCCAGTGGTTACATAGCCAGGAGGGAGCTGGCCAGCCTGCACTCTGAACACAGGCAGACTGACCCCGGTGCCCAAGCCCTGAAGTCAGACTAAGCAGCGGTACAGACAGGGCGCCCATTCAGTTCTGAGAAGCCTGCCCTGAGGCTCTGGGTCTGTACTTGCTCCTGCTTTTCCAGATACACAGACTGGGCTTTAGGGAGGACACTGCAGGAGGCCACTCCTTGCTCAACATAAGGGCAGGTGTTCTCATGATGTAAGCACCTCAGCTCCACAAGATTACCTGGCTATGCAGTGAGCTGCTCACTCCATGAGGATTTTAAACAGGGTTGGACACTACTTCAGCATTTTCAGCTTGAGAGGGAAGCTGAAAGCAACTTCTAAGTTCCTGTTTTTCTTAGGTTATAGTAGGAACAGTGGCTGGCTCTTGGTGAGGGCTGGATGTGCAGGAGCATTCCTTATGATACTCCTGTGGACACTGTCACCATCCCAGTAAATGGGAGGCCACAGTGGCATGAAGTGACAGGGAAGCCCATCCTTGGATACATGGCTGGTTGGTGACAGTGTGGACGTCTGCTTTAGGCAGCCTGATCTGGAATTCACTCTCTCACCAGCTGTACTTCTCGTGGGATTCTGTGACCCCAGGGTCAGAGCCCAGGCAAACCACATGGCCAAACACCACTCCATTCTCTGTGCCAGACTTGTCCTACAGGTAAGCGTTAATTCTCACTAAATAATGTCATGCCATTTTGAGAGTCCTAAGACCCCGTGTTCCAAACCTGGGACGTAAGTGGTTTCTCGTAGCAGAAGTTTGCCTTAAGAACAGGTGTGCCCAGAAGCAGAGTCTTCAGAAGCCAAAAGAGCCCCCCTTTCCGTGGCTGGGCTGGCTGGGCCCAACCCCTCCTTCCCCACACTCCCCGACTGCCAGGCCTGGACCTGCCTGGTTGCTGTACTGGCTTGGCCAGCATGGCCAGAGAGGACCAGTCCCTGCCCCTCCCTCGGAGGGAGCAGACATAGCCTGTTCTTAACATATGGCCTGGGGAGAAAGAGTGACTGAGCTGGCCCACTAATTACTCACCACCACACCCGGGGAGCGGGAGGATTTAGAACACGTTCTGGCTGTTCCCAAAATGAGGTGCGGGTGAGAGGGAAAGCCAAAGCACTGAGGACAGGGTTAGAATTTTCAATTACCTCCGTGAGTTGGCAAAACTGAGGAACCAACAGAGCATGGTGTAGTGATGAGAGCAGGAGGGTGCTGGGCAGGGGAAGCTCACAGTGCAGGACACAAGAGAAGGTGGCCGCGTGCTTCAGCCATCAGGCTGCGGAGATCACAGGGGAGGAGGATCCCAGCCACTGTCCAGTGGCCTTTAGAGGTCTTTTTTCCAGGGGACTCGTCCATTGCCTACAGATTAAAGGATATTTGAGAACCAAAGATGGAGGAGGAGGCGACGTTGGTCCATCCATAACTATAATATATGTGAGGCTTTCAATATGTGCCAAACACTTCCTTAGGCTCTAGAGAAGCTAGAAGATAGATAAGACGTAGTTATGGCTTCAGGAGCTTAAGTCCAAGAGCAGAAAGATGTGATGATACAAGAAGATAATTTGACATGCAGATGCCCCATCAAAATTATAGGTCACCATCTCAGAATGTTCAGAGAGAGGTTGCTGTGGTTGTTAGGCATCAGAACATGTGAAGGGAAGGCTGGAATTCATGGGCAAGGAGCAGAGTGAAGGTGACCATAAGAGTCTGATGGATGCTTAAGGGACTAGAGGTTTTTGAAAGGGACTAGAGGTTTTTGAAAGGGCAAAGTGATCAATTCCTTTGGAAAGGTTGGTTGTGGCTCTTCTGTAAACAGAGGGCAGTGATTAAATATTTGGGACAAAGGCCAGGAAGGAACTGGAACTCTGTGTACTAGTGGAGAAGGCTGCTCTGAGCAGGGGGAATTTTTTTTTTTTAAACATATGGACTGTAACCCTAGGGGTGGGAAGGGGTGAGTACTCCTCCACATATGGCTCTGCTGGGCTAATGACATGGGAATGGGCTAAGGTTGGATCCTCCAAGGGAACTTGGAGAGGAAGCTTTTGAGAGGCTACCAAAGGTAAAAGGCTCTTAGAGGAGGAGACGCAAGGGTGACAGGCCATTAGCTGCACCTTCAGAGCTAGAAAAGGAGGAAGTCAGGTTGGGACTCACCATACACTGATTTCTTCATTTATTCAGATGATTTTGTTCACTGATGATGCAGTGAACAAAGCTGTCTCTGGTCTTATTGTGTTGACATTCAGCTAGAGGAAAAAGGAAATAAACCCATAGACATAGACCTAAAATCAGGAAGTGGTAAGGGCTTTGAAGAGAAATAGAGCAGGAAAAGAACGTAGAAAGTTATGGAAGGAGGCTGACGAAGGAAGGGATTCTGAGGCAGAGACCCAAATGACCAAGCCAAGTGTGACTGTCTAGAGAAGAAATGTTCAGGGAAGAGGTGAGATTATGCCTGATGTGTTTGGGGAGCAAGAGACTAGAGTGACCAGAGCAGAGATCTGGGGCAGAAACGTGATAGTGGATGAAAGTCAGAGAGGTGGGGTCTTATGGCCACACTAGGGTTTGGATTGCATTCTGAGTGTAATGGGAGCTGTTGTAGGGTTTACAGCAGAGGACTGATACAATCTGACATGTGTTTTTAAATAATCACTCCAGTTTTCATCTTGAAAATGGACCTTGGAGGTATAATGGGAAAGAGGAGAGGACACAGAGGGGGAGATGGAAGGTGTTGTTTCTCCTGTGGGTGATGGAAGGGAGATTGGAGACTTGGCCTGAGATGTTAGTGATAAGTGAATTAGAAAGACTTCCTTCATATTTTGAACAATTTCAAGCCAGTGGGAAATTTGTAAGAATGATGCAATGAACATTTATATACCCTTACCAGTTGTTAACCTTCTACCATATTTGCCTCTCTTTCTCTTCTTCTTTCTCCATTCCTCCTCTTCCTCCTCCTTATCACCATGATCATCATCATCAACACCACCATTGTCATCATCATCATGGTCACCATCATCTCAATCATCGGCATCACCATCATCATCATCACCACCACCACCATATCATCACCACGGTCACCATCATCTCCATCATCACCATCAACATCACCACCACCACCATCATCATTACCATTGTCACCATAATCTCCATCATCACCATCAACATCACCACCATCATCATCATCACCATGGTCACCATCATCTCCATCATCACCATCATCATCACCATGGTCACCATCATCTTCATCATTGGCATCACCATCATCATCATCACCACCACCACCATATCATCACCATGGTCACCATCATCTCCATCATCAACAACATCACCACCACCACCATCATCATCACCATGGTCACCATCATCTCCATCATCATCATCACCACCACCACCATCATCATCACCATGGTCACCATCATCTCCATCATCACTATCATCATCATCATGGTCACCATCATCACCATTAACATCACCACCACCATCATCATCACCATGGTCACCATCATCTCTATCATCATCATCATCACCACCACCATCATCATCACCATGGTCACCATCATCTCCATCATCATCATCACCACCACCATCATCATCACCATGGTCACCATCATCTCCATCATCACTATCATCATCATCATGGTCACCATCATCACCATCATCATCATCATCAACATCACCACCACCATCATCTCCATCATCACCATTAACATCACCACCATCATCATCATCACCATGGTCACCATTATCTCCATCATCACTACCACCACCACCATCATCATCATCACCATCAAAATCACCACTACCATCATCACCATGGTCACCATCATCGGCATCATCATCATCACCATTATTGTCCTCACCATTATTACTATCATTATCCTCATACTCATCCCTCTCATTATCCTCAGCAGCAGCAACAGCATCACCATCATCAGTATCACCACCACCATTACCATCATCATCATCCTCATTGCCATCATCACTACCACCAATGTTATCATCATTAACGCTATCATCATCATCATCATCACTGAACCACAGGAGAATAAGTTGCAGATATCATGACTACCCAAAACTACTTTAGCAAGTATTTTCCCCATTCAAGGCTGTTCTCTGACATAACCCTGATACAGTTATCACCAGTTTTATGAATTTTTTTCATTGTTATAACACATATGCTAAAAATTTCAGGATTTATTTGAAAGTATATATGACAGCATTTGCTGGTAGGTTGTATGGGGAGTGTGAGGGGAAGATGGAAGTCATGGATGATTGCAAGGATTTGGCCCAGGGTAAATGGTGACAAGAATGGCCAGGTCAGTACAAGGACTTGGAATGAATAACTGAGAAGTCTTATCTAAAAACAAATTAGGAAAGGTCTGAGGGTTGGCAGATGAGCTGAGCTGGGAGTGTCCTGCTCTCTGGTAGATGTTACCAGAGCCATTACAAGGGGAGCCAAAGGATCTGGTCTCTGTCTCTGTCTCTCTCTCTCACACCTCTCCACATGTAAAAATACACAGATTTTTCTTTTTCCAGGGATCTAGCCATGAATATAGCCACGGGTATTACTCACCAGAACTCCACAGATCAATAATGACACATTGGAATACAAGAGCCTTAAGTACAAAGGCATGTCTGTTTATTCACTGTATCGTTTATAGTGCTCAGAGCATTTTGCACAGATCTTGGCACTTGATAGGCATTCCATAACTGTTTCTTGTATAAATAAGAGAATGAATGCTCTTCATTAATATATTAGGCAGGACGCAGCAATTATGATTATGTATGCTTGCAAATGACTGAATACCTAAAATAATAGTTGCTGATACGAAAGACATATTTATCTGTCTCTTCTGTAAAAGAAATCCAGGGATGGTGTGGCTCTCTCCAGTGTGAAGGACTCAGGTTCCTTCTCTCTGGTTTCTCTAACTTCCTCTGCATGTGGCCTCTATGTCATGGCCCAAGATGGCTGCATGAGCTCATGCCATCATGTTTGCATTCCAGGTGTGCATTCTAGGCATCAAGAGAAAGAAATGACCAAGCAGATCATGCTCATTTCTCCAAGGACACTTGCTTAAAGTTGCCATACCACTTCTCCCAACATTGTATAGCCTATGTAGTTTTTATTTTAGGGAGTCAAGTAGCCAGTTAAAATATGAGAATTCTTTGATTAGAGAAGAATGGCTCATGAGGGACAATTAGCAATCTGTGTCACAGTGTGGACCAGAAGGGGACTGTGTAATCCTTCTACCAGAAACCATTGGTATGAAAAGCCATGAGGTGAAATGAACTGCTGTGGCTGCCGTCTGTGTTTCACACTATGGACATGAGTGGTTCTGTCCCTAATTGGACAGCTTAGGATGAAACCTTAGGATGGGGAGGTACCTGGGGGACTCCTGGAGAAATGTGTGAAAGCTCTAAAGGTGTGTTTTATTCTACTTTTAATTCTGAATGGAAGGCATCGAATGTCACCCCAATACATTTGGGGAGACCTCTGTGGAGGGTCTCCCCCTGCGTGTCCCCAGCCAAGCTCCTTGAAAACAGGCTGTGTCTCGTTCATCTTTGGTCTCTGCACCTTTACTGCCAGGACTGCCCTGTGCCTTGAATCCTAGCCCACGGGTGCTGAATGAAAAGAGAAGGCAACAAATTTGGACTATTTAGAAGTTTTACAAGATGCAACAAAGCCAGTTGTTCCTAAATAGAATGTTTGGGGACGTTTTGCCAGATTATCTAGAAAGCGTGTCGATATGGATGTTGCCTCAGCCCCGTCCACCGCCCCCTGCAAGGAGGCAGGGACTCCTGGATCAAGACCCCGCAGTGTGTGGGCAGCCCGCCAGCTGCTGGGCAAAGGCTCCCATTCATTCCTGCCTCGCTTCTTTGCTCTGATCTGTATTCAGCCTTCGTCTTTCCCTTTGTGTGTGTTTAGCTCAGGGATTTATCACCGCAGCTTAGATCTGTGATGAAATAGATAAGCCTGCACTTTAATAAATGTGGCATTTCTTTCCCCGTAAGAATTAGATTAAAGGAAATGGGGCCTGTGAGGGGGACAGGCAGGGCAGGAAGGTGGAGCTGGGTGGCCGAGGGAGGCTTACATCCAGGGACACTGGGGCACAGTTTCGGGCCATTTGAGAGTGACGATGAGAGTGACGTGGCAGGGCTTCCTTGTGACAGAGAAATGTTTTCTGTGGAAGGAAGCTAAAACAGCCAGGTGTTCTCATACTATGAGTTCGGGGTCCCCAGCTTGACCCCTGTGGCATAGCTATAAGTACATTCCCCACAGTCTTTTGCAAAGATCCTGGGTGAGAGTCTGGGGGCTGTGGAGCTTCATGGGGCCACAATTTCAGCTCCAGGGTGATCACAGAAGCACTGTTGTAGTGGATAAGGTGGGGGAGTCCTGTAACCTTGAGCAAAGACATTGCTTGACCTTCCTGGGCCTCTGCTTGCTTTTCTCTGTGTGAGAATATCAGTTATCAACTTGTTGCATCCCAGTGGAGATACTGCACAATTGACACAAAACAGCAACAGGATCCAGACACATGGCTTATGTGAAGTAATTGGTGGCCCTCGGTATTATTAGTATGGAGCTCGATCAGGGCTTTGCAGGGATCTGAGTCATCTGAGGCGAATGCCTCTATAGAACTCTATAGTTCCCTTTGGTCCACATGGGCCCAAGTCCTAAGAGGCTGTTAGAGGTTGGGAATCCCACAGAGTCACCTATAAGCAAAGCTTAGAGAGAGGCTGTTAGGCTGTTCAAGGTCATTCTGCGTGGTAGGGGCTGCAGTGGTTACAAGCGCTTGTAAGACAAGCTCCCCCTAATACTTCTGGTCAGGCGATGTCTCCAACACCCTTATTATTTTTTGTTCACAGCCATAAGGTCAGCAAAGGACAGAGAGAGAAATGGAGGGTTGGGGGAAGAGACAAGGCCACAGGAGTGACCTGTATTTTCAGCTTTCATTAGTAGGCTCATGCTCTCAGGGCTGCTCTGGGCAAACACCTGGTTCCTTAGATTTTCATATACAAGAAGCTCATGGTGACTTTGAGAGTGACGAAGGTTTAGCAGAGTCTGGCCAGCAACCTCAGTTCTGTGGGCTCGAGTGAGTCAGATGAGTCAGAGGGCTGCTTGGGTGTTCTGGGCCTATTGTTTCCTAAGAAGGAGCAAGATGTTTTCCTGTATAAACCTTCTTAAATAGATGCCACTGAATCAACAAGCTTTGCGGCATTTCTGTTTATGTCATTGCCATGTAAAAGTTTGCTCAAGCACCTTGCAGGCGTTTTCTTTCTTTCTTTCTTTTTTTTTTTGGAAACTAATTCTAGGATATATGACGGCTATGATTGAAATTTACTTCAGGCAGTTTGAGATTCATTAATCTGTCGTTCAACGATCATATTTCTTGAGTGTCCACTCTATTCTAGGCCTTGCTGGAAATGTAAATGAACAGAATAGATGGTGGGATTAACTTCCCTAGGAGAATTTACTGTCCGAGTAAATAAGATGTATATACATAAAGAGTTAAGTAGCATAGCAGTACAAAAATGTTCATAAGATGACAGTTATAGTATTCATTTATTATCTTTAGGAATATGGTGCTGTGCTTAGGAGTTTGGAGAGCGGGAGGCTGCAATACAATATGAATTGAAGGGCACCGAGAGGAGGTGCCGTATACTTAGGAGCAAGCTGGAAGTTCATTCATTCTCTTAGGCTTTTTTGAGTGCCTGCTTCATCCCAGGCACGGTGTCAGAGGCTGGAATGTACACGGAGGCAGCCTAAGAGGTGTTGGGTATTGACTGTGACCTTGAAGAGCAGTTAAGACTTGACTGGTTAGAAAGCTGAAGAAGGATTGGCCAAGATGAGACTAGGGTGAATTCCATAAGGTAGAAACATCAAGCCTGATAGTTTAGGCAACAGACTCACCCTTTTATTATTTTTATTTCTTTTTTTACTATTTTTTCCCTTTACCTTTTTAATTTAATTTTTATTAAATCATATCTATATACATTTATAGGGTACAATGTGATGATTTGTTATATAATGTGGAATGCTTAAATCATACTAATTAATGTAACTGTCACCTCACTTATTTTTATGGTATGACATTTATAATATATTCTTAGTTGTTTTGAAATGTACTTGTCCATTGTGTACATTAGGTGAGATCTTACCAAATACCCTCCCTCCACTGGTCCTCCCCTCTCTCCTCCCCTCCCTCTCCACTCCCCTCTTTTTTTCTGGACCATCTTTGTATTTTATTATTTGTATGAATGTGTAAGTGTGTATATAATGCTTTCATAATAGTATTGAGTACATTGGATACATTTTCCCCATTCTTGAGATACTTTACTAAGAAGAATGTGTTCCAGATCCATACAAGTAAACATAAAAGATGTAAAGTCTATTTTTTATGACTGCATAATATTCCATGATATACAAATACCACGATTTGTTTATCTATTTATGGGAATTTAGGCTGCTTCCATGACTTGGCTATTGTGAATTGGGCCACAATAACCATTCTGATGCAAATGTCTTTGTTGTAAAATGATTTTTGTTCATCTGGGTAGATATCTAATAATGGAATTGCAGGATCAAATGGTAGGTCAACTTTTAGTTCCTTGAGAATTCTCCAGACTTCTTTCCAAAAAGACTGTATTAGTCTGCAGTTCCACCAGCAGTGTAGAAGTGTTCCTCACTCTGCACATCCACAACTGCCAACATCTGCAGTTTTGGGGTTTTGTAATATGTGCTAAACTTATTGGAGTTAGGTCGTATCTCAAAGTGGTTTTAACTCGCAAGCAGCATGCTCATGGGGGCAGAGTGGGACAGTAAGTAAGAGAAGAGGGTCAGAAACAGAACATGAAGGCCTTGAAATGTCAGGATTTGTTCAAAGGGGATATCTGAAGGAGGCACCATGATGATAAAGGTACTTATATTCACGTTCATTTCATCTTCTAAGACATCTGGCCATTTCCTTTCCAATTGTTTGTTGCTAGTGTATTAAAAGATTTTTATACAATAACCTGGTATCCCACAGACTTGCAAATTCCTCTTATTAGTTTATTAGCTTTCCACAGATTCTGAAATTTTCTAGACTATTATTTCATCTGCAAATAAACCAGTTTTACTTCTTCCTTTCTGATCTGGATGCCTTTTATTTCTTTTTCTTGACTTGTTGTGCTGACTAGGATCTTCTGTGTAATAGTGAATCCAAGTGGTGAAAAACTTCTTCCTAATTTCAGGGGAAAAGCAGTCAGTTTTTTATGTTGTGTTATTAGCGCTGTGTTTTTAGGAGATGCCATTTATCAAGTTGAGACTCAAGTTCCCTTTTATTGCTAGTTTGTGGAGAGCTTTTATGAGGAATTGGGGATGCTGGATTGGGTCAAATGCTTTTTCTATATCTATTTTAAGATAATCATCTAATTTTTTCTTTTAGTCTGTTAACATAGCAAATTACATTGATTGATTTTCAAATGTTACATTAACCTTGTATTTCTGGGATAAATCCTACTTGGTCATAATATTTTTTATCTTTTTTTATATTATAAGTTTCAATATGTTTACATTTTTGTTAAGAACTTTTTGTTTCTGTGTTTATAAAGTATGTTGGTCTGTAGTTCTATTTTCTTGTCATTTTGATTTGGTTTGGTATTAGAGTAAAAAACAGTCATAAAATCTGTTGAAAAATGTTCCCTCTTCTTCAATTTTGTGGAAGCACTTTTGCAGAATTTACTAGTGAAGCCATCGAAGCCTTGAGTTTTTATTTTTTATAGGAAGATTTTAAACTACAAGTTCAATTTTAAAAGTAAATCTAAGGCTATTCAGTTTATGTTTCTTTTTGAAACAACCAAGCACAACTAAAAAACATGTACAAATATCACTGATACCAGAACATCCTCAAAGTGTAACTGACCCAAAGCCAGAGCACCTTCAACCAGCTGTCTTGACATGATGTTACACTGGAAGAAGTAGCAGTCAAATGCTCAAATATATATATACATATTTTTTATATTTATAAAGAAATTCACATTTTTCTTGGAAGAAAAGTCTAAGGAATTGGTATACATTTGTGGTACACAGAAAATATTTTTCAAAGAATCTTTCCTTATCTTTGGTAGCCATAGAACCTGCTTCTCCAAACACTCTTTTCTCATGAAACTTCTCCAAATTTAGCTCAAGTGCTTCTGCAGGCATCATCTCTTCACTGTTTAAATCAACTGATACTCTTGCTTTTTGTAATCTTCTTGTTCACCCATTACTGAGATCTTGAGCATCAGAATAGAGTTCTGCAGCTGATTGAACAAGATTGGAAGTTATTTCTTCCTAGAAGGTGAGAACTGGGCAAGAGGGCAAAGGATTTGAACTAGGCGTACTCTCTTTTATTTGCTAGCAACATTGTGTATTCACAATTGTAACCCAGAGAGACAGGAGAATAGGCATCTCCCACCCCCAGCCCAAAGGGGCACCTGCCAGGTGGCATGTGAGAGGACGTACGGCCTTGCTCAGATCCCAGCCTGAAAACCGGGATTTAGGCAGTGGCATTCACTCTGATCTCCCCCAAGCCACATTATGCAGTCAGATGTGTAGAACAGAGAACTAAAAATAGGTTTACACTGAAAAACAGTCTAGCTGTTTGTATATGGTTTTCTCCAGGACAGTTTCATTGACCCAGAGTGGTCATTGAACTTGGGAGCATAAGATCTGGGTGTTGTCCCAACTGAATCTTCAAGTTTTTCATTTGATAAGAGAAGACATAATCTTCTACTTATCAGGGTTGAACTCTTTCAAGTGTCCCCCATAATTATTAATTGTTACTTCACTTTTAGACAATATTGTATTTATATAGCACTCTATGAAAGCAAGTCTATACTAGGTCTGACAAATTCACTAGCTCATCCTAGATAAAGTGCTACATCCCGCATTGCTGAGTATCATTAAGGTCACCAGGTGGCCATGGGGAGTAACTTCAGGGTGACCACAGTGATACTCTGGTGTGAGGCGTGTAGCACTTTTTCTAAGAGGAGTTCATAAACTTCATTGTCAGACCTCGGATGTATATATTACGCATGTATTTCAGTTAATAATCATATCAACCTGTTGAGGAAGAAGTAATTATTCCCATTTAATGGGGGATTCTGTACAGATATTCAGAAGGTTTAAGTCATTTGTCCACCACTAACATAGTCACTAGGTTTTGAAATCAAGACTTGAACTTTTGATTCTTCTGATTCAAGGTCTGATTTTCTTTCTACATCTCCATCCTGCCTCTGTCATAGCACAGAATTAAAATCAAGCAGGTCTAAAACCCTATGCTGAATAAATGCACGCACATACTATTTTTCTGTTCTTTTGAATCTGAATTCAGGAAAATAAGCGAGTCACATTAAAATGGGGTCTCCAAACACTGCACAAAGCATATAACCCTAGCACCATGCTTTGCATACTCGTAAGTATTTTCTGAATACATAGATGCTGTGTGATATTATGGATGCCACACACTTGTACTGTTGGAATAGTGAAGTGACATGCAGTGAAAGTAAGGTGTGGTTTGGATTTAATAACAAAACTTTGATGGCTAATTAGGAAATCCCAATTTTGTTCTGTGTTGTGGGGGAACTTGTCTCTTTCATTTTGATATTAAGGTGGCGTATGGTAAATAATCTGTAGAGTTCTTTAGCTGGAGCTTTTTGTGTGGATTGAACTTTAACCACTATAAGCTAAATGTTTGTTACTCAGGACCATTTTCGTTCTCCTAAGCTTTTTTTTACTCCTAAATTCTTGCATCTCACAGAAAAAGTTCCATTAGAAAAATGACTCCCATATTTCCACCTCAAAGCCAACGTGCACATGGACATATGCCCCCAACACACACATGGGCTCCAACCCACTGCCTCCTTACCTGGAAATACTGGGGGGAGTGATTTGTATCATTTGGGATTATGTTCAACTTCAAATAATTGGAAACTCACCAATTGTGGCTTACACAAATACAGGTTGATTTTCTCACCTAGTCATAAGTCCAAAGGAAGGCCATTTCTGGAGTTGATTCAGCCCTTCAGCAATGCCTTTAGTAACTAGACTTCTCCTGTCTTCCCCTCCACTGTCCTTAGAGGGTTGCCTTCTACCCTTATGCTTGTTACCTCATAACTACGAAATAGCTGCCCTAGCTCCAGGCTTTCTAACTACATTCCAGGCAACAGGAATGGGAGAAAGGGAGTGCCACTGAACTTTATGTAGCTGGACATATTCCTGCTCTAAATAATGTGAACTATGTTAGCAAGGAAGGAGTGGGGCAAGTTGACTAACAGGCAGGTAACTCACAGTGTCCACCCCGTCTTTTGGTGTGTTTTCTTTTCTCTTCTTATGGGTTCAAATTTGCCTTACTCTTGGAGGAGTTGCTTCTGGTTACATGCTGACTTGAACAAAGTTCTCTATATTAAAAGAACCTGGATGTCCCTTGGAATTCATTCTACTTTTCAATGACTCCATCAGTGCCATATTTTATTTCTATAGGAATTTATATTTTCCCCAACATGATTCCATTTCAACTTGACAGCAGTCATGAGACACAGCTATTATCTCCTCCCTCCTTCAAGGCAGGAGACTGAGACCACAGAAGTCTAGAGATGTATTCAACTCAGGTCCTTCTCATGCAGGGCTCCATCCCTCTCCCCACTCTGTAATAAAGTAGAGCCTCTGTAAGCTGGCCATCCAAGGGACTGTACCAAACTGGTCAACACACTGAGGTGGTCAGTGTAAGGAACTAGGCCTATTGTACTGACCTGTACATGTGGGGCATGTCTGGTCTATGAAAATTAAGTCAGCTTAAGGGAGTGGTCCTTGTAGAGAGGTGGTCATCTATGGGGGCTTATCTGTACCTCTTGTAACTACAGCTTTAGTGGCCTGAGGAGAGTGTACCCCAGGATGACACAATTTTCTGGTTCCTCAACAGAGCCCTTCCCAGCTGTCTGCTACTCAGCTCAGGACGCTGACTATGGTGCCACTTTGCTAAAACATGCAGCATTTAGCTGATATGATATCAACAAGGAGAAAATCACTGAAAATATTCACTGAGTCTCAGGTTTAATCGGCACACGGGCTCATGTGCACACATGTTCCTCAGAAGTAAGTTTTCCCAGATGAGGCTCGGCAGTGAGGGCTTGTTCCAGTCTGATCCGAAGAACTTCAATCCTGTGGTTCGAAGTTTGCGCGGGGATCAGGTTTGCACATCCCATTTGGTGTGTCAGACAGACAGGCACAGATTCCTCAGCCCGAGACTTAGAGGTGTTGCATGATTTTTGTGAGAATTGCTGCTGTTTTCTTTCTTCCTTTTAACTTGTCGCAATTACCGCTCTGGGGGACACATCCCAGAACTCCTTAATCTCTCAGGAGGAACAAATGGCCCCTTGCAGCTGGGGAAGCTTGTTTCTTAAAAAGGAGAGAAAGGGAATCATGTGTTACTTTGAAACAGTGACCTTGAGGCCTTTTAAGAAATGCATGGGACTGACAGCTCAGGGGCCCTTTGGTGGGGAATTAGTTCCTGTTTGATACATGTACATGTACAATGTACATCTAATGAAAGCTTACTTTTAGAAAGGCCTGGATGGGAATCTACCTCCCTTTCCTCTGCTGGGCTTTGCAGCCTGTGGTCAAGACACAGATTAGCATAGCTGGGAAGTGGCTCTTTGGTACTTTATAGAAGCTGGTGGCTGCAGAGACAATGGTTGAATGAGAGGGAGGGTGGTGCTGGCGGCCGCAGCTGTTTGTGCACGTGTCATACGTAGGTGGAGTTGAGGCCCCAAGCCAAGTAACAGGTGCATTCGTGAGCCTGAGCAGGAACTAGTGTGGCTCGGGCTGCCCCACCTTCTGTCCACAACCCTCTCTCGCCGCAGATCAGACCTTATCGAGGACGAGGGCATGTCTGTGCACCCGGCCTTCTCGTCTGAAGATTCAGGCACAGGTGTACACAGTTCTGGGCCTTTGCTTTCGCTGTTCTCTGTGCTGGGCATCTCCTTCTCTGTTTGATCACCTGTGGAAGCCTTGTCGTTCCCTAAGGGTTCGCTGAAATGCTGCTTCCTCTGGGAAGCTCTCTATGCTTCATCTCCCTTCCTTCACATCAACATTATTCCCTCTTTTCTCCCCTGTAGCTTTTGGCTTGTACCTCTAGGTTGCACTCCCAGTCATTCTGCCCTTGACCAAAGTTATGTATTTGAATGTGGTTGAAAAGCGTCCAAGGCAAATCGTATCTGTCACTGGGGAGAAATGTTGCTGGGCCATCAGAGAAAGATTTGCTCCTATGGGAGTCAGGACTGACTTCATTTTCCCTCCAAAAGATCTAGATCCCCATACAGGGGGAAGCTCTTTTGTTAGGTGAAATACCTACTCAGAGCCCATAGGACCCCAGGGTATTTTGTCCAGAATCTCAAAATTTGTTTACTTCTTTAAATGACATGATTTGGAAATGTCTCAGAGGCAGAACACTATCTTGGAAACAGGATTCCAGAGAAAGAATTGTAGTGTTGTTATCAGAATAATGAAACAGGAAAGATAATGTTCTGAATGCCTGATAGGAATATTTTCGTTTAAGTTTATTGGTGTCTGGAAAGAAGCTCCTGACTAGCGGACGGGACTGTTATATTTTCTTGCTGGGTATGGTTCCTATTCAATCTTCTTGCCACTTTTTAAGAATTTAATAATTTTTATTACTCAAGTAAAACACTTTTAATTTAGAAAAGCATGACAATGCAATGAATAAAAGAAGAAAAACAGTTCTATGCAGTGATGTGTGCCTGTAGTCACAGCTGGTTGGGAGGCTGAGGTAGGAGAATTGATTGAAGCTGTGAGTTCTAGGCTATAGTGTGCCATGATTGTACCTGTGATCTGGCCTGGGGAAGATAGTGGGACCCCATCTCTCAAAAATTTAAAAAGAAGGAGAAACCGACTAAAAAGGGCACAAGAAAATTTAGGGTGATGAAAATGCTCCATGTCTTAATGATGATGTTATTTTCATAGTTGTATATATCTACCAAAACTCATACAATTATTCTTTTTAAATAAATATGGCTTACTGTATACAAATTATCTCAATAAAGTAGAAAATGAAAGAACAATTAAAAAGAAAAAAACAGTTGACCCATGGTCTTGACTCAAAACAGCTGGATAACATTTTGGTCTTTATTTGGATAGAACCTCCCATAGCTGACCACCTCTTTAGGTTGACCTAATTTTCATAGACCAGGCATGTGCCACATGTATGCATCAGCAGGCCTAGTTCCTTATGTTGACCACCTCCATATGCTGACAGTTCGTTATAGTCCAATGGGTGGTTTACTTACAGAAATTCTACTACATATCTAAATTTTTAAAATAAGACTCCACGGGTGGCACCTGTGGTTCAGTGAGTAGGCTGCTGGCCCCATATACTGAGGGTGGTGAGTTTGAACCTGTCCCTGGCTAAACTGCAACAAAAAATAGCTGGGTGTTGTAGCGGGCACCTGTAGTCCCAGCTACTTGGAAGGCTGAGGCAAGAGAATTGCCTATGCCCAAGAGCTGGAGGTTGCTGTGAGCTGTGACGCCACGGCACTCTACCCTGGGTGACAATGTAATACTCTGTCTCTAAAAAAAAAAAAGAATAGGATTCTATTTTACACAGTATTTCAAAATTTGCTCTTTTCACTTAATAATATATAGGTATCATAAATATCTTTACATACTAATAAATACACATTTTGATCATTTTTATTAACAGCTTTTTTTTTTTTTTTTTTTTTTGCTATGGAAAATTCCAAATATATGAGGTCTGACAATTAAGTTTATGAACTATCGTAAGAAAAGTGCTACATACTTCATTGCTGGGTATCACTATGGTCACCTTTGAAGTACTCCTCTTAGAAAGCTGTGCACTGACACAGTGCTTAGCCCACCCTTCAAAGCAATTTTGGAATGTTTTTTCTGGAAATGACCATCAGAGCTGTCATTGTACAGTGCACAAGACACACAACAAGTGCCACTCAGCGAGACACCACCACATGTGGACGTGAACACAGCCGTGGGACGTTGCCATACAAGGTTATGAAAGCTTACCAAGTTCAGGGCAGCGCCTGTGGCTCAAAGGAGTAGGGCGCCAGCCCCATATGCTGGAGGTGGTTGGTTCAAACCCAGCCCTGGCCAAAAACCATGGGGGCGGGGGGCGGGAAGCTTACTAAGTTCTTTGTATAGTGCTGCCAGTGTAAGTGCATGGTAGCAAGTTTGTGAACTTCATTGTCAGCTCTGATTGTTATTTCAGAGAAAGAGTTCCAAAATTACTTTGAAGGCTGGACTAGACACTGGCTTCGGTGCATAGCTTCTCCAAGGGAAATGTCTTAAAGGCGACTGTAGTGATATTTAGCAGTGAGGTAGGTAGCCCTTGTTCTAGGGTGAATTGGAGAACTTGTCGCACTTTGTACATAAAAATAGATATAATAGTAAGTATAATGAATTCTCAGGCACCATCCCGCAGCACTAAAAGTTGTCAGATTCGAGCCAGTCCTGTTTGTCTGTAGCCCTGCTGTGAGCCTCAATCATACGCACATCACTGGTACCCAGTTATTTTAAAGTAATTGAACTATTGTGAAGTAGATATTACATCATTTCACCTGCGACTATGTAAGGTGGAGGCTCTGGAAGAAAAGGACTCTTTAAAAAACAATCCATATTCACAATACCATTATCTTGCTTGAGGAAATTATTAGTATTTTCTTAACCTCACCAAATACCCAGCCAGTTGCAAAATCTCCTTTTCTTGCTGCATAGGAACTTTCCATTGGGCTGCAGTGCAGTTTATCCTGTGGGTACCTGCTGTTGGCCATTGGAGAGATGACTTTTTTCTTTCACTATTAGAAACAATACTGCAGTAAATAACTTAAAAAAGATTTTTTTTGGCATACCTGTCTAATTATAGCAATTTAGGATAAATTGCTAAGTCAAAGGCTGTGTACATTTTTAAAGACTTAATCTAAAATGTCACGTTTCTTTTCACATTGGTTATACATGTTTATGCAATTCATGAGCAGGGCAGGAGAATGTCTAATTATTCTTGCAGTGTTACTTTTATTCTTCTGTATAAACTTTAGACGTATTTTGTCAAAATAAAAATGCAATAGACTTAGTTCTTATTTTTGACTGTGTTTTTATATGATAGGTTATTTTTAGTTTGTATTATAATACCAAGAATTCCTGTTCCGGGACAACCATTGCATGTCCTTTGGTGAATGTATTATGTTTGATTTATGTGGGTTTCTCTCACTTTTTGAAAACCACTAGGTATTTTATATATAGCTTTCCGTAATTATGACTAAGATCATTATTTTCTTCTCTATCTTTTTTTCTTTCCTCTACCAAGTAGTGATTGCTGATTAATTTTTTGGGGGGTGAGGGGCACGCAGGAATTCTGCCATTGTCAACTTTACTGAAAATTCTTACTGGTTTCAGTGTTTTCTTCAGTTGATTTTCTTGGGTTTTCTAGATCTATATTCTTATCACTTGATAATAATGATGATTTTGTCTCTTTCTTTTAAGTAATCTTCTATTTCTTTTTCTTGTTGGATTGCACTGGCTGGCCCTACAAAGTATGGCTACCTGATGGTGAGGATCGTTGGCATCAATGTTTTGCTTCTAGCGTGGGCGGAAATGGCTCTGTTCATGGTCTTTTTTTTTTTGCTTTTTGTGGCTGTTGGTGTTTAATTGATCTTAGTTGAGAAATAAACAAATATCATAAAACATTAAACACTGAGTCTTTCAAACCATCAGATTTTTTTGTTATTTTTTCTTATAATGAGGAGGTATATTTTAATTTCTTTTCATTCAAATTTGTTTTTAAATTTAGAATTCATATTGATTTTTATCTATGGCCTTTCTTGGAGCAGAAACTATTAAATATTTCCTTAGGCTTTTCTCTGACCTGTTACTATAATGAAATATTAGCATTGATACATTCTTGGGATATAAAGCCAATTTTGTCAAAAGCTTACTATCTCTTTGAAATAATGCTGGGTTCAATTTTCTAGTATTTTATTTAGAGTATGCATCTATTTTCATGAGTTCAACTGTCTTCTACCATTATTTTTTCAGAGGCATGTTGGTTAAGGTTTATACTAGCTTTGGAAAATGAATTATAAATTTTTTTGTTTTTTTCCCATTTTCTCTCTCCCTTACCACCCTCTCCCCAATTTGTTCTGTTTGGGGTAATTTTGAATGAACTGACTTGTGAAACTGCCCTGGGCAAAAATCTTTAAAATATAAATATACATATGAATAAATATATATAAACTATTTTTAATTTATTCTGTAATTATTTGTAACTTTTAGGCATTCTTTTTATTCTTGAATTAATTTAGCAGTTTATACTTTCAGAGAAAGCTGTTCTGATTCTGTGGAGTTTATTGGCAAACAGCTGCAAACCACCTCTTATTATTTAAAAATAGCTCTTCTGGATCAAAGATGATATACCTTTTTTCTTTTGTATCACTAAGTATTTGTAAGCTTTCTCGCTTCTGGCTGGAGTTGCCAGAGATTTAATTAGTTGTTTCACAGAAGCAGTTAGTGCACAAGTTAGAGTTGGATTCCTAATTACTTTATTTTTATTGTTTCCTCTTAAATATAAGAGAGCTTGAAGCCTTAAGTTCTTCTCTAAGGATAGATATAAGTGATTCTGCAGAGTGCATGTAATATTATTGTTACTTGTACGTCCTACATATCTGTGGTTGCTGTTTTGAGTTATACTTTTACCCAAGGATTACTCAGTAAAGACTTTGTTTCTTAAATTTCAATTGGTTTGCCTTTATTGTTTGTTCGAATTTTGTTATTCCTGTCTAATTTCATTGCATATTGGGTAGAGTATGTGACCTATAGTTTGGGGAATGCCCAGTTTGGGGAATTTTCAGCTTTTTTATGTGTGTACTTACAGCTTATGATATGATAAAAAAAAACTATTATATAGGCATTTAAAAGAATACAATTAATATGTATAAGTTATTAATTATGATGAGTATAGTAATGATTTTGATAAAGGGAGTTAATCACATTTTTTCTAGAGATATTTATCTTTATCCCCTTTATTTAAGTTGCAGATATGTGTCAATTTTTTCAACTGTGATTACGTTTTATTTTTTCCTGTATTATACACATAAGCAATTGCTGGCCTCATGGGGTCAAAACCATTAGATATTGGCAGTTTTGCACAGGTTAACCTATGTTTATGATGTTTTAGGAGCATCTTTTCTGTTTTTTTTGTTTGTTTGTTTGTTGGTTTTGATGCGGGAATATGAGGATCACTGGAGACCTCTGCTGTGGGTGAGACGGTGACCTCTGATGCTCTCTGCCTTGAATTCCCTGCTCTGTGACATTAATACGCCAGCCCTGACGTTTTGCTTGTTTGCATTTTTCTCATCTTTGTTCCTCCCTTGTAATTAATCTTTTCACATAATTATATTTTGGGGAGACATCTTTTACACAGCTTACAGAGAGATTTTGTTCTGTGTCCCCATGTGAGAGGCCAGTGAGGTGTTAAGCCAATGCATATTTACTTAATAACCGTTGCTCTTGGTTCCTTCGTATTTTTTCATTTCTTTTTTGCTTCTCATTAAAAAAAAAATCCTTGGTTACTGTTTCCCTTCAGTTCTTTTCCTATTTTTGCCTCCTTTATTCTCCAGAGGTTTGGACGATGTCCAGCTTGTTTTTATTCTGCTGCTGCCGCCCTTTCCGTCCTCCTTTCCTCTTCTTCCTTGATCCTGTTGAGAACAGACTGCGCTGTGCAGTCACTTTCCTTCTTCCCGTGGGTGTTTGGGAAGGAGCGTCTACGGGGCCTGCACTGTAGTCAGATTCCTGCTCTCCCAAGGTAGACTTCCAGCAGGAGGGGCCGGTAATGAATAAACAAACAAGGAGAGACTCAGATGCTGCCTCGCACACACACAACCACAACAGAGCGGGTGCCAGGAAGCTGCGTCTTTCCCAGGGGAGTCCTCTGCAGTCCAGGCACTCCCCGGGTTACGGATGAGATAGGTCCTGTAGGTTTGTTCATGAGTTGCATTTGTATGTAAGTTGGAAGAGGTCTGTTTACCTGCTACCTGTAATAGCCTCCATTCATAAGTGAGAGTTGTACATTCTTCAGATGCTTGTAACTCAGGGACTTACTGCAGTAGCTTCCGTTCATAAGTCCTAGTTGTATGTAAATCGGGTGTGTGTGACTTGGGGTTTGTAGTTTGCTTGGGTCGCCCTAAAAACGTACTCTAGACTGGGTGGCTTAAACAATGGCAGTTTGTTTCCACACAGGAGGATGAATTGTGAGACCGAGGTTCTCTTGAGGCCTCTCCTGATGGCCACCTGTGCAATGCCCTGACCTGCCCGCGTCTCTGCATGTGTGAATGTCTGTGTCCTCATCTCTTTGTGTAAAGACATCAGCTAGATTGAATTAGACCCGCTCTAAATGCCTCATTTAAAAAATACAGATGGTGCTCAAAAAATGTGTACACATTTTAAGCAAGGAGAAACCTGTGCTGGGTATTTGGTATATACTGGTAACATCTTACCAAAAGATGTGGGTCATGTTGAACACCTCTTGTAACTGCAGAAGTCAAATGTGATTTGAGTAGTACCAATTTAATATAGTTGTTTTTTTTTTTTCTTAAAATGTGTACACATTTTTTGGCACCCGCTGTATTTATTTTAACTGACAAATAAAAAGTCTATGTTTATGATGTACAACAGCATGGTGTTTTAAAATATGCGTACATTGTGGAATGGCTAAATCAAGCTAATCATCATAAACATTACCCTACAGAATTATCTCTTTTTTTTGGTAGTGAGAACATTTAAAATTTACTCTCTTAGCAATGTTCAAGAATTCAATGCACTGTTACTAACTGTAGTCACCATGTCATTGGCAGAGCCCTTGAATGTCTCCTATCCAGCTGAAATTTTGTAACCTTTAACTAACTTCTCCCCAGTTCCCCCCCTCCCCAAAAACCTCATGTCCACTTAATTAGCTATGTAAAGATCTCATCTTAAAATACAGTCCCATTCTGAGGTGCTGGAGGGTTAGGACTGCAACACATGACTTTTGGGGCAGGGCACAATTTATCCTGAAGCAGCCTCTGTCACCAGGTAATGTTTACTTTGAGATATGAGTAAGATAGTAACAGAGGGGATGGTGTGCACAGCTCCTGAGGAAGAAAATTCCACGTGGAGAGATTAGCTAGAGCAAGGGTCCTAAAATGGGAGGGAATAGGGTAAGTTGGAGAAACCAGAGACTGGTCTCAGGATTCAGGAGAAGAGAGAAGAGAAGATGGGCCTGCAGAGTTTGGGTGGCATTTATAAGCTTGGCTGTGATTTAATTCCTAATGTAGTGAGAAGTCATTGGAGGGTTTTAATCAGGAGGCACGATCAGAATGATCTTTTTTAAAGGCTTCTCCAGTTCCTCTATGGAGAATGCATTTCTTTTCTTTCTTTCATTCTTTCTTTCTTTTTTTTTTTTTTTTTTTTTTTTTTAGAAAGATTCTCACTGTACCACCCTTGGGTAGAGTGCCAGGACGTCACATGGCTCACAGCAACCTCTAACTCTTGGGCTTATGTGATTCTCTTGCCTCAGCCTCCCAAGCAGCTGGGACTACAGGTGCCATGCATTTCTAAAGGGGGCAAACAATTTGGAAACAAGGAGCTTTTTGTAGCAGGTCAGATGAAAGTGGTGGTGGCTTAGCTCGGGGATTCAGGATGCATTTGAGCGTAAGGACCTGCCAATGGGTCCCACGTGTTGGGGAAGTTTGGTGGTGCCCTTCACCAAGATAGGAAAGAATGGGAGAACAGGTTTGGGGAGGAAAATCATAGTGATCCAGTATTTCCCTAGGAAATTTGGTAGAACTTCTGTCACACTTTTCTTGTTGGGTTTTTAGCAGTGAGACTCAGACCTAGAACAAAGTGGGAGGGGGCACAATGTTGTACAGTGACCTGGAGCTTAGTGGCGATGCTGGCCAGGCTTTGTTGCTCACCAGCTGTTTGGCCTTTGGAGACCCCCTACGTCTATCCTCCACAAGTTGTCTGGTGCCACAGGGTTGAGGACACCTATCTGTTAGATGTTTTCTAGAGGATTCAATGAGGTCACGCTTGTGAAATCAATACAAGTCCTGGCACAGGCGAGGCGGTTGACATGAATTGTCCTTGTTATTATTAGTGTTGTTGATATGACTTCAGTGGGAGGCCAGCTCCACAGCCTCTGCGCTGTGTTGAGAGTTCCCCAAAGGCCTGGTACAGTACAGTCTGCAGTCTGCCCTATGTTTATATAGCCTAGTGCCAAGCTGACTCTCACTTCAGCCTTGCTTTTGATTTGAATTTAAAACAGTGTCTCTAGGCATGTTGCTAAGGCTCTGAGCAGTGTGAGGGTTGTGTCCTGTCTGCTCCAGGCCTTTAGTCAGTTGAGGGGGGAGGGGAGAAGGGGAGAGGTACAGAGGCCAAGAGACAGGGGCCACAGGAGGTCACTTGATGCATGTGAAACGCTGCTCCTTTATGCCAATTTATTAAACAGAAGCTCACTCTGAGTCTCTCTAAGTTCATTCCCAAATGGGACAGTATATTTTGTTCATAGCTGTATTTTTCTACTGTTGACATCAGATGAAACTAAGAATTCAAACAGAGTAGTTGTCCTTTATCCACAGGGCCTGTGTTGCAAGACCCCCAATGGGTGCCCGAAATCAAGGATGGTACCAAACCCTATATGTACTATACAAGCATTTATTTTCTCTTCTTCATAATTTCATGGATAGAAGATTCACTCTTTTTGTAGATCTTAGCAACTTCAGCCTCTTTCTTTTTCTTTCCTTATTAATTTGAGAACTTTTATCTTTTTGCTTAAGGGAAGCCCCCCACATATCCAAATTGCCAACATCACAGTTTTTGCACTATCAGGACATTATTAGGCAAAATAAGGGTGACTTGAATCCGGCACTGTGGTAGAAGGACAGTTGATCTGATAACAGACAGCTGAGTGAGGAATGGGTGTGTCGCAAGACAGTGTGGAGAGGTTGAACAAGGGATAGAGTCACAACTTGGGCGGAGAGGAGGTTTCATCATGCTGCTCAGAACAGGTGTGCCGCTGTAGGTGAAACTCATGAATTTTTTATTTCTGGAAATTTATATTTATTAATAATATTTTTGGACTGTGGGTAACTGAAAACTGTGGAAAGCAAAACCTCAGATTTTGTGGGGAGTGGCTACTGTGTCATTCTTCCCTTGGTGAACCAGAGTCAAAACTGTATGATCCCAACGAATGAGCATTCTGTCTGTTGTCCTCCGAGTCTCAGGCACGTGCCGAAATCCCTGCTTTTGGGCAACTTATAGTCAGTGAGGGAGGTGGACTGTGAACAGCAAACATGCCGGTGCATATCCACATTTCAAATTATTATGAGTTCTATAAAGGAAATAAAGGAGACACAGTAGATGATGGGGAGGCAGTGTGATAAGTGCAGCAGGCGGTGCAAAAAATGATGTCATGCGTGATTTTATAAATGATGGAAGATTGCGGGGACGATCCTGGCAAGCCACTCTGAGGGGCTGACATTTGAGCTGGGACATAAAGGATTCAGAGGAAGCCAGGGGAGAACATTCCAGGCCGTGGAGGAAGGGGGTGTGAGGGGAGGGTCTGGAGAGGAGGGCCGGGGCGTGCAGAATTTCACAGGCTGTGGGGAGGGGCAGTTGGAAGTCCCTTGGAATTGGCATGGACAGCTCTGTGCTCTTAGAGGATCTTTCTGGCTGCTATTATGAGAATGACTAGAAGGAAAACAGAATTGAGACTAGTCAGAGTGTAAGGGAGACTAATTAGAATTATAAGAATAATCCAGACAGGGGAGAGTTTGGAGGCTTAGAGGTAGGAAGGGGCATGCAGTTAATGGGGTGGGTACTAAATACACTTTGAAGTGGAACCAGGGGGGTTTGGTTTGTTTATGGATTGAATGTGGGGACAGAAGAGAGGGAGTAACCAAGATGGATTGCAGGCATTTTAATATTGAATGGTGTCATTTAATGGAGTTAGGAGGAGTAGTCAGTATGAGACGCTGGAAATTAAGACTTCCTTTTTGGACATGTCATCTCAGAGGCATTCAAAAGCAGGAGTCCCACGAGTGTTGAAGATAGTGCTTTTGAGGCTTAGGAGCAGCCTGGGCCGAAATATAAATGAGTTATCGACACGCAGGGAGTGGTGGAAGTGGCAGCAAGAAGCCTCCTAGGAAGGGGATACTGAGAAGAGGAATAACAGAGAGGAGGCTCTAGGACAGCCGTTCTCAACCTGTGGCTCCTGGCCCCTTTGTGACAATGAGAACACATCACGGCATTAGGAAGGTTGAGAACCACTTCTGTAAAAGGAAATGCTGAGATGTTCCAAAAATTGAGATTGGTTAGAATAGGAGGAGCCTGAGGAGAATCCCAGGAAGAAGCAGAGCTGGAAAGAGGCAGGACAACATCCAGGGAGGTGGGATCTTCCAGGAGCCAGAGAAGAGAGTATATCAGGGAGCGGAAAGAACTCGCTCTTCCCAAAGCCATGGAGAGGTTAAATAATATGAGATCAGAGCAGCATCCCTTGAGATTATAACTTGGGAGTCATCAGTGACCACTGGGGCTTAGGAACCACTTAGAGCCACTTTGGGTGGGCCAGAGAGGGGCTGAGGGGAAGTGAAACTGTGTGAGTGACATTTTCAGGAAGAGTTCCTTGGGAAGAGAGTGAAGCAATGGTGCCGGCCGGGATGTGGAGCCAAGGATGTGTCTTTTACAGATGGAGGACCCCAAGCGCGTGTACCGTAGCGCTCCATCCAGTAGGAAATAGGAGACTGGACATGAAGAAAGGACAGAGGGAACAGCGGAGTCTAAGAGGAGCTGAGTGATTAAGGAGAGGAAGGTGACCTTGAACAGCAGTGGCTTAAATATGAAAGATAGTTTTCTTTACAATTAATAGCCTAAGATAATCTTTCTTGGTCTAGAATAATCGAGTTCTCCTACCCAGGGTGGTTCATTCATGCAGCTCCTTCCTACCACTTGTTTTCACTATCTCTAGAGTCCTTTTCCTTGGTGTTTAGGACAGTCTTCCACTGTACCCACATCCCATCAGGATGGAGCGAGTCTGCCCTTCTCAGGCTACATCCCAGAGGTTGTTCACATCACTTCCCTTCAAGTGATATTAACTAGAAGTTGGCCACACCAAGCTGCCAAGGAGATTAGGAAATACCATATTGTTTTTTGTAGTATCTATGTGCTCAGCCGAAAGCAGGGTTTCACTTACCATGGAAAAAATGAGGGGCACTTTTGGGAGTTTGCCTTATCAACATCTGTAAGCCTCTGCTTCTGTCCCTGTCAAATAAGAATGGAATCCCCAAGTGAAGTGGGGAGAGATTGGCCTTCAGGAAAAGAAGGGCAAATTAATTCCTTCCATTGTGTTGCCAGAAAATGGATGTTGATCCTGGAGGGTTTGTAAATCTGGAAATTGCAGTAAGAAAGCTCCTATCTGCCACCTTCTATTCTCTTGATGGTATTTGAGGTGAGACCATCAGAGGGAAGGATGGAATACAAAGAGTTTTGAAAATAATAATTGCTTGTATCTATGGAATGCTAACTCTATGCCAATTTCTGCTCTAACATCTTTACATCTATTAATTTATTTTTATTTATTTGTTTATTTATTTTAGAGACAGAGTCTCACTTTGTCCCCCTTGGTAGAGTGCCATGGCATCACAGCTCACAGTAACCCCCAGCTCTTGGGCTTAGGCGATTCTCTTGCCTCAGCCTCCCGAGTAGCTGGGACTACAGGTGCCTGCCACAACCCCTGGCTATTTTTTTGTTGCAGATTGGCTGGGGTCAGATTCGAACCCACCACCTTTGGTATATGGGGCCAGCGCCCTACTCACTGAGCCACAGGTGCTTCCCCCACATCTATTAATTTATTTATGTAAACTTTGAAGAACAAATGAGAAAGCTGAAGCCCAGAAGAGCTTTAGTTCCTCGGTTAAGACTCCACAGTTGGTGAGTGGCACAGCTGAACTTGAATTTAAGAGGCTTAATCCTAGCTGGTGTGCCTACCGCCTCTAGCCTGGAACCAGAGTGTGGACTGTCCACTCCAAGAGAGGGAGGTAGACTAGGAGGCGCTGTATGACCAGATGGAGTGCCCAGTGGAGATTCATGATTATGAGTTTCAGCTCCACTGTGCTGTTGTCCCTGGGAAAGTTCAGTGGCAAAATAGGTGCAGGGAGGTGATAGATTACAGTACTTCAGGTGGGCATCCCAAAGGGAGACACAGCTGGAGGCTGGGGACTATTTCACACACCCAGGAGATTATAGAATCCAGGCTGAGCCGGCAGACAAGAGGTGATGACAAAAAGGGGTGATGCTGGAGAGAAAGAGGCAGCATCGGGAAGGTGGGAGTGAACTTGCTGGGCAGTGGTGCAGGGGGGTGATTGAAATCATGATTCTGAAAGTGGTATAGATTCTAGTAATATAAAACCCATGGTACCGGTCTGAGAGAGGACTGCTGGTGACAGGTATAATGAAAACTTAGAACACTAACAAATGGCTCCTGCCTGGTGGGTAAACCATGTGCCAAGTTCCCTGTCAGCTGCTCATTCAAGGAGACAGAGCTTATTGCTGGAATGGTGGGAAGGAGCCCGGCTTCTTCACCTATTTAAGGGTGAGGGCTCTCTGAGAGTGGGTTGACACTGGAGGTGGACTTTCTACAGATCTGTAGAATAACACATGGAGCAGCTGAATATGCTTCAGTTCCTCCCTCAGCTAAAACACTTGAATCTTCTGTGGCTCCCATCTCCCTTTCATAAACAAGAGAGCTTCTCTGCAGGATTAACACATTAGGCTTGGCCACGTTTCCTCTCTGTGTCATTGTGACCTCCAATACATCATATTCCCTGTCTGGACTTTAATGTTCTCCCCTATAAAATAAAGCAGTTGGATCAGAATAATTATAGCTAATATTTATTGAGAATTACTGGGTGCCAGATGCTATTCTAAGTGATTTACATATATTATAGTACATTTAATTGTCTTGAAAGCTCCATCTGAGGTAGATATTATTATTCCCATTTTTTTTTTCCAATGAGGTAACTGAGACACTCAGGGAATAACCAACGCGCTGCCTTCATTTTCTGTTTATTGCTGTAACCAATTTCTACAGGTGCACACAACGCAAATTGAGTCCCTGTGATTAAAACAACACAAATTTATTCTCTCACAGTTCTGGAGTCCAGAAGTCCAAAATAAGTTTCACTGGAGTGAAGTCATGATCTAGGCAGGGCTGGTTCTCACAGGGAATCCATTTCCTTGCCTTTTCTAGCAGGAGGTGCTCCCTGGCTGCGGCCCCTTCCTCTATCTTGACAGTGCTTTGCTCTGGGCCGTGTTTCCCACACACCGTCACCTTCTGCCTTTGACTCTGACCCCTCTGCCTCCACTTACAAGGTCGCCATGATGACCCACACGCTTCAGGGTGATCTCCCTTGCAAGATGCTTACTTGATGCCATCTGCAAAATTCCTTTTTTTTTGGTGAAAGGCTAAACACATTCATAGGTTTAGGAATTAGGATATTGATATATTTGGGGAGCGTTATTGTATCTACCACACCTGCTGGGGGCACGAGCTTCGGGCCAGCGCAGACCTGGGCCCTGGACGCCCGCCATGCTGTGCAGACTAAGGAGGGGCAGACGCGAGGCATGCAAGCCACCCCTCCCCTTCTCCTGCTCATGGAGCCCTCCTGTGGACTGCAGCCCTCTTGTCGCCAGAATCCAAATGCGTCTTCAGAATCTTTCTCAAAACTGTTTTCCAAGAAACTCCATCAATTGGTCCAGATTGTCACGGACAACCATGTCTGTGGGCCATTTTAGCTTTGCCTCTAAGTTCCTGTCTGAGTGTGACATCTAAGACTCCTGTGGTCCCAGTGACCTTTTAGAGTGTGCATTGAGGCAAGCCTGTGTGCCCTTCTTGGGACAGAATTTCCATTTTGCCAGTGTAGGACTTAAAAAAAAAAATTCAGTGCCTGGGGTCTAAGCATTAGTTCTTAACAAGAGATTATTACTGGAAAAGCAGGCTTCTTATTCAGATTCCCTGGCATACGGGCCAGGAATCACAGCTCTCTCTGAAGTGCTAGTTGATAATTTCAGAGTTTGGGAGGAAAGGGAGGTGTAGCATGTAGGGGGCTCAGTCTGCCTCCTGCCCCACCTTGCCGGTTTTCAAGAACATGCTGTAATTCCTGAGCCCTGTATGGGGCTGGGGAAGAGAAAATCACATGTTCATCCAGAAGAGAAAATAAACAGCCTTCACTGCCAGTCAAGGGAAACACTTTCAAAGGAATTTTGTAAGGCCTGAAGCCGTAGGAAGTCCCCATCAGAACCACCTGGAGTCCCATCCTCAGCTTCACCTTGGGCCTTCCCATTTCTGGGTGTCAGACCCCAATTGGGGATGCTGGCTTCTCTCCTGGGAGCCCCCCACACTCTGTGCTGTACCTAGAACCCTCATCAGGGGTTCTCCCTCCCTACAGCCTGCATTATGGTGTTGGGTGCTGCAGGGGGGAGCATTGACCCTCAAGTAGAAGCTGAAATGTTTATCCTCTGGGTTCAGGGCAACCTCCAGGACTGTGAACCACATCCCACAGGGCATCACATTCCCCAGGTGGGTAAAACTCCCACTGAAACAAGGGATGGGACATTGACCTGTATTCGTCTTTCTGATTTTCTACTTCTTTGGGAGGCCCCAAGGCTTTGCCAGGGCCTCGTGAGCTAGTCCAAATGATCACAGCCCTTTGGGTCAGTATCTTCTTTAATTCACACCTTTGTGGAGGTGCTGGCCAGAGATCCATAGTGAAGGCTTTTCACTCGCTGGCCACAGGGTGCACAAATAACCCTTCTTTCTCCTTCCGTCGACCTCTTTACTGTTCTCCTTCTTGCCTCCTCCCACCAAAGGCAGCTTCCTGAAAATTTCCCACAATGGCTGAATTTCCCAGGAAGGTGCCTGCAATCCAGACGTGTCCTTGTGCTGTACCCCCAAGCCAACATCATGCAGTTGGAAAGGATGGGGATGCAGGTGCCAGCGCCTTCAAGGAGAGGGTTCCCCTAAGCAGAAGCTGTGAGCTCGAGAGGGTATTCGCCCTTTGTGTGATTTTGGCTTTAGGGGCCTAGAGTTTAATTTTAGGCCTGTGGCTGGAGTTTTTGCGAAAGAATTCACACTTTTGTCAAGCTCAGTTTCCTGACAGCAAAACTTAAGAAGTTGTAGAGAATGAAATAGATGGCAGAATGTTAAACTGGGTGGAAAATCCAAAGTATCAAGTTCTTGTTTTACAGATGAAGAATCTGCCCGAGGTCCAGCAGCCAGGAAGTGGCAGAGAATTTCCAGGTGCCTGAATCCAGGCCCCAGGCTATACAGATCTTTCCTCAGCCCACTTTTCCACACGGTGACCTCCACATCTGCTTCTGAGCATGAAAGTTCCTGAAACAGGCATGTGTTTCCTTGCCAGGCCTATGCTTTTGAAAGGCAAGAGAGAAATGGAGAGAAGTAGATGTTAAGGAAATGGCCTGAGGGCTTTGGTGGCCTCTGGAAGGTCTGGACCGGTCCACACCCTTTCTTGCTTCCAACATTCACAGTCATGCTCAGGTCCTAGCGAGAAGATGGTTCATGATTCAGGTGTTCCACGTGGGGCCAAGGAAGCAGTCCAGAGGGCCACAGCTCTGAGCAGCAGCTGTGCTGGAGGTTGCCATGGAAACAGCATGCGGGTGGTGGAGGAAGCAGAGAGTAATCCAGGTAGGGTGAAGGGAGGCGTTTGAAATTAGAGGTTTCTTGATCAAGTGAACTTTCTGCTGGAGTTTAGTTGAAGCTGATGTAGCATGTTTATGGGGAAGGGGACTCCTGGGAGAGGAAACCACCTGACTGAGGAGTGTGCTGACTCCCCTGTCCAAGTACAGTGCTATCACTCACCTTGTGCTCGGTGACAGTGCATGGATCAGCTTGTGGCTGCAAGTATGGCTGTGTGTAAGATTCTGAGTGCAGTTGTGTGTGTACTTGTGAGGCTGCATGAAAGAATTGATGTGATTGCGTGGTTATGCGTCTGTCTGACTGTGAGTGTGTGACTTCGTGCACAGTTGTATGGTTGTGTGTGTGATTGTGTGTATTTGACCGGGATCTCATCTTACCCCACCACAAGGTCAACAGAGAACCCCCTCTGTGGGGGGCCCACCCAGGGAAAGGGGCACCTGAGCTGAACCTGGGGGGCGTTGTCTGCAGTCCATGGAAAGCAAGGCTGGAGGTGGGTCTGGCACTCTCAGGCCCCCAGTTGACCCCTCAATACCCAAAGCACGGAAGGGTGGCATCAAAGTAGGTTGTGGGGACACATCCTCATCAGAGTGTGTGGGTGCTAAGCTGGGGCCTTGAGTGAGACTTGAGGGTACAAGCGGGACCAGGACAAGCTGATCTGTCCCCTCCAGGCATGTTTCCTAGGGAGTGGGGTGGACATAGGAAGCCAAGGGCAGGTACCCCAGTGGAGGCTGTGTTTCCAGTGTGCTGGCAGCAGCTACAGGGAGAAGCAGGTGTGCCTGGGCCACTCCATGGAAATGCCCAGATGAGACATCCTGAGTCCTCTCTATGTCTGGACAGTAGAATGAAGACCGAGGCTAGCTAGCATCAGAGGCCCCCTCCAGGATAGGATTCTCTTGGGGACACTCTGGGTGTTCTGCAGCCTTTTTTGGACAGCGATGCTGCCCTGATGGGCTAACAAAGGCCAGAGGGGTGGGAGGCCCCTTTGTCTTGTCCCAGCCAGGGCATCAGGGGAGGGGTCAGGACTGGAGCTGGGCAAAGGCTCTGGGGAGGTTGTGGGCAGAGCATAGAGTAGTGGGAAGAAGATGGGAGCTTGCTGAGCAGAGAAAGGATGGTCACACAGCACCATCTCCTATCCTGGGGTCCAGACCTACTTTTTCCTTGTGTAGAGTTAATAAGAGTTAACACTTATAGTCAAAAGAAAGGCCGCCAACCCCAGTGTGAGCCACCCCACCCCTCCCACCCCCCAGGATTTCCAGGAGATGGGATGAATGAGGCCCAGGAAGACTCATTACTAGGATGCTCTGGGGGAAGTCAGCAGAGAGAAGCCAAGGGCACATGAGTGCTGGCAGGCAGGAAGTGCTTTAAGCTGATTCAGGAGGGGAGTATGACATACTGGTGGGGGAGGTGCTGGAACAGCAGAGGGTGCCTGGAGATGGGAACAGCACCTCTTAGGGCTGCACACCTGCAGTGATGCCCAGGAAAGAGTGTCAGTGAGATGTGCGGGAGAGGAGAGCCTAAATTAACTCTGGGAACCTTCCAGGGGCACTTCAGCCCAAGAGCAGGGGAACTCAGCCCTCGGATTTGCTGAGCCTGCCCTGGGGGTGAGGCCAGGTGGGGTCATAGCCCTTGACCTCCAGTAAGAGTTCTCTCCCTGCTGACCTGCTGAGCTGCAAAGGAGGCTGCAGGGAATCAGGGGCAGCTGCTAGGACACCTCTTCACACCGTTTGTTTCCATGGACAGCCCACTTGTTTGGATTTTACATCATTCTGAGGCCTTCCACAGGTGAAGGCCTAGATGTCACCTTGGCCTGTGGTGTTGGGGCTTTTGAAGCCCTTCCTCATACAACACATCTGACCCCTGGTGAAGCAAAGCCCTCGCTGCTGGTGCATCCTCCAGCTACTTCTGGAACATTGTGCCTTGGTTTCCTCGTATGAAACGCAGGGCTCTTAAGATCAACCTCGTTAGGCACATATTGTTTGGATCGAATGAGCAAGCATTTCTAAAGCACTTAGTGTCCCACCAGCATTCAGTAAAATGAGCTATTCTGTGGATCTCTGTGCAACACTATTGGCTATGGATTCATAGTTGTAGTCGCAGTCAACAGGAAAAAGTACTAAGATTTTATGAATTTAAATAAATTTCCAAGGTCAGTAAGCAATACACAGGAAGAGGAGGAGCGAAGCTAATGGAAACAAAATTTGAACTTACACTGGAGAGCCCTGGCCATGGGTGCAGAAGAACCAAAGCCAGGCTGAGGTGTCCAGGATGGCAGCTGTGATGGGGCCCTGCTGGGTGCTTGGGAAGACCTGTTGTTGGAGCATAGAGGGGGTTTCCAGCTGAGACCTTGGTTCTGCTCTCTGGGAGGAACTCCTTTGTCCATGGTCATCGTACTCTGGCTGCTGAATGCAGCCCTGGCTCCTCCTGGTTGTGCCCTGTGACTGACTGCACCTGAGCAGGTGCCCTCTGGGAGGCTGAGCACTTCGCCGCTTGTTTCCTTCTAGAACGTGATGATGACTGGGTTGTTTTAAGTGCAGAACAGTCACACGCTTTTTCAGGCCTGGTCCAGTCTTCCTTTGGCAATAAATTCCCCTGACATTCTTGTATACGTGTGTCCTGTCAGTTCTGTGCTCCAGTGACCACACCCAGAGTGCTTTCCTAGAGGTAGTTCTGAGGTCTACTTTATCTTCTGTTTCTTTGGCCCTACACCTCTCTCTTTCATTTGAGTGGCAGCTGTCCTAAAGCCATCCAGACCCATGGGGGAGGAAAAGGCAATGTCCTTAAGTTGATTTGTGCTGAAGGATGGATGCTTTGGTTTAACTGAGAAATCTTAGCAGACCTTTGAAAGAAGATTTTTTTAAAAAAATTTATTTATTTTTATTGTTAAATCATAGCTGTGTACATTAGTGCAATCAAGGGGTACAATGGGCTGCTTTCATATACAATCTGAAGATTTTAAATAAAATAATCTGTCTTCTGATGTATAAGGTATGGAAGCAGATAGTATTTTCAACCCTATATTCCCCCCCCCCCCACTGGAAAATATTATTCCTTCTATATCGGTTTACAAAATGGACTTTAAGGCAGTGCCATATACTTACTACTCTGCCTTCTGTACCAGTTAGAGTCTAAGCTGTTCTAATCAAGGATCACAGATGCAAGTGGCTCCAAGGAGGTAACTGTCACTCTCACACCTAAGGTTCAAGGAAGCAAGGAGCTCTGCTGCCTGTGATAATTTAGAGGCCCAGGTTCCTTCCATATTGTTTCTCTGCCTTCAATAAGTCACCATCCTCACTTGTGAGGCCAAGCCTGGGCTGCAGCATCAGTTCTGAAGCTTACAGGAAAACGGAATAAGAGGGAAGAGGCAGGTCCATCATTTTTCAGGCTCCAGCTCAGAAGTGGCTCATGGAAATCTTATTGAACCTCCCTATGTGAGATAAGAGACATGAGGTCATCCCTGACCACAAGGGAGGCTGGGAAATGGGAGATGGAGAAAATGAATTGGAGTGGTTGGGGAGCAGGCTGCACCATAGATGTCAAGCCTGTGCGCTTATGACATTTACCTATAGTTAAAGAGGTAAATGAATATTCTAACTCACAGCATGACTTCACTTAGTGGCAAATGCCATCAAGAAATATAATATGAGTATGGGGATATTGAATAACCAAAGTTATTACTTAGGCAGGTTTAGAGAACCCTCAGAAGTGCCAGTTTAACTTGTCATCTTATAGATGAGAATGTTTAAGGTGAAAAATAACTAGAAAATGTTAAGTTATCAATAGGCCAATGAAAGGAGTTCCTTGAAGAAGGGGCAGTTTCTTCCTGTGACTGCAAATAATAACAGAGGAGTTTGGTGTCTGAGCCGTAGCTGGTGTAAGACATTGGGTGTCAGGGAGTGAGCTGTCCAGGTCACTAAAGGTTTATCATAGAAAGGTAGGGTTAGGGGATACCCTTCAAAATCCTAGTTCAACCTCTGAGTTTACATATGGGAGAACTACAGCCCAGAGGGAGGAGCTATCTGCCCTGAATTTCACCCAGTATTTTGGCTTTTTCACGCTGCCTGTTCGGAGATGCCTAGGTGGAGGAGGTATAGCTAAGAAATGTATAATCCCAGCTCCCTAAACACCCAGACATCTGCCTCGTGCACAGACCATCCTCTCAACCGCATATGCACAGAGGAATGCAGCAAATTGACTTTTCCTGGAAATGGCAGCAGCGCAGTTTTCTTCTTTCTGCATGCAAGGGGACTATGGAAGCTTTCTTTCCCCCTCTACCTAAGGGCATATATCTCAGGCTTCTCAGTTTAATTTCCAGAGTGCTTCATTAAATTACTCACTAAACACCCCAGATACTGCGCTCAGTTGTGTTCACTAAGCCCCCTCATTTCACAAGCTGATCCAAAGAGCAATCAAGTCCAGCATGATTTGTTCTTTAATAAAGAAACTGTGATCTCACAGCTGATCTTTGCCCAGGGCTCAGGCTGTCTGGTAAGTATCCACAGGGGAATCTCTCCATGCATGGTGGCAGCATTGCAGGCAACAGCTATGAAGAAAATGCTTTGTTGTGTAAAGGGGAAACATGCGACCTTTCAGAGTAGGACTATAAGGCACAGTGACCAGTGAGTTCGACACAGGAGCGAGGATATAAGTTCATGCTTTCATCTGATACTAAACTTCCAAAGACTGGCCATTGCTGGTGGAGTTTGAATCATCTGCTCGGACAGACAGTCTGGAAGCAAGTGTTTGATGGAAGAGATTACACCAAACTGGCCTTCATCCTTTAGGGAGAATCAGATGCTAGTTCTGTCTAATTGCAACTTGGCTTCTGTAATAACCTCGGTCGATTAATTTGACTGTTTCTCAGGCTAACTATATTTATTGGGCGGGAGATCCAATGTATCAGTGGCTGTTTCTTCTTTGGGAGGCAAGTATCAGTCTGGGGTCACTGCCTACTTTCCCTCTTTTTTTCCCTCTCTTCTTTTGGCTCTCACTCTCCATGCCTTGATGTTTGAACTTCTGATGTGAGATTCTCTTTTGTGAGTGATAACTAAATTCTGTTCAGTGGCCACACTTTAAAGGCATCATCAATAATTTACAGAGTGGTTTGTCAATACCTTTAGCTCTTTATTAAATCAAGTATATAGATGTTCTCTATGCAAGCAATTGCCCTGTGCTGGCTTTGTGTGATGACTTCTTTAATTCACTTGAGAAACAGTTCCTTTGGAGTTTCTTCCTATGCAGAGATTGCTGTGGTTTGCCTTGGTTTTGGATTTTCTTTCCTCATTTCCAAAACTGAAATAGAAGTGTCAGGAAAAGAGATTTATTTGTTCATTTTCTCAGACATATTGAGGCCTTGGCCTGGCCAAAGCTGGGCTCCAGCATCAGTAAGTCCATTATCTTTCAGCCTTTAGCCCAGAAGAGGATCCCAGTACTTACCTTCCTTAGGTGCAATCGTAGACAGGTGGTCTCACTTGACATCATACATCAGGCTGTAATTCTCCTACCATAGAAGAGAGAGAATGGGTTAGGAGGGACAGTGAGCAGTCTCCATTGCACATGCCGTTTGCAGCAAGTCTGTGCCCACATGAAGTTTGCCTTGATTTGACGTGGTAAACCGATATTCAAATTTCTAGTAAAACTTCAGGGAATTACACAGTGTGCCAGGCACTGTTTTAGGGTTGAGGCTACAAGAGTGAGCAAAATGAAGTCTGCACATGCTGTGATAACGCTGTCAGCTCAGGGAGATGTACACTTACAGATAACAGAGAGCCTCCTATAACTTCATGTGATGCCAAACTGCAGGAAGAACAATCATGCAGGTGTGAAGGGTTAGGAGGATCAAAATCCTACTCAAGTAGTGTGGTCGGAAACAGCAAAGGCAGGCAGTGCGGAGCCCTCGGGTCAGCCTGCATGCGGGTTCCTCTCTGAGGGACATCTCAGAGTCCTCCTACCGGCTGGGATGGAAGGAGCACGGAGACAGGGAAGAAATGAGCTTGCTGGAGCCCACCATGAAGAACCTTGTGGGCTGGAGGAAAGCTCCGGGCTTTCTTCTAAGCAAGATAGGAAGCTCTTAGAAGGTCAGGAGCAAGGGAGAGGAAAATCACCTCTGGCTGCTGTGTGGACAGGAAGCTAATAAGTATTTGCTTGGAACCTTTGTATTTATGCACGTGAGGTTTGCCTGATAGCATGTGGTATCAGGTCCTGGAGTTGTGGCTAGACTAGTAAGAAGCTTTGTAAAATGTTGTGATATAATATCAGTCCAGCGCATTGGGATACTTATGTCTTTTCTTCTATTTTGAGGATCATTTAAACAGCATGAGTATAAGGCATTCCTTGAATTTCCTTTCTGTTCTTTTTGGACAAATTTGGAAAATTCTCTCATAATCAATATATTATTTAAGTTTTTTTTGTTTTTTTTAAATTATACTTTAAAAATAGCACTTTTACTTAGTGGCATTTTCATGTATATCACTATGCTGATAAATTTTAATCTTTACAGTGTTAGCTGTATCTTCTTTCTGATAGATAGAGATGGTTGGATAAATAGATACTTTTTCTTTTGTAGATGAAATGTGCCTGAAGTTATATGGTCTGACTGATTTTTTTCCACACATATAGGTTTAGAAGTTACTACGTATACTTTTCAATGTTTTCTAAATTCATTAATTGCTGCTTTTGTCCATTAATCCTTTTTCTTTGATTTAGCTGAGCATTATTACCGTGTATACTGAATTGAGAGTTCAGTTGATTTATTATCATGATTCTTACTTAATGATGAAATTGCATAAAGCTGTGAATTTTCTTCCTATTCAACTTTTGCCACATTGTATATATGTATTCTCTTCGTTGTCATGATTTTTAAATTAGTCTTTAACTATAATTTGATTACAACTTTAATTCAAAAGTTATTTAAGGATATATTTTTCTGAAAACAGTATCTGCAGTTGTTTGGGAAAATACACATTTATAAGTGGGTAAATTAAAAAGCAAACACTTATCACCTTTTTTTTTCATTCCTTTATCAGTCCTTGGGGATAACTACCTTCAGCAAGTTGGCATGTACCCTGATGGACTTTGTGCAAACACATATAAAACAATATGAACAGTCTTATTAAAATGAGGTGATGTCATAGATATTCCCCAATTTTTTCATTTATTCAACAGTAAGCTGTAGCAGTACCGATAGTTCTATCTCATTCTTTTTAAATTAAAATTTTAAATGCATATTTTATAATACAGAATATATTTATTAAACAATTCTCCTACTAATGAGCACCTAGGTATCTAGATTGTCTTTTTAAATGTATATTTTCCTTGTGCACTTGTATACAATAACTTGGGCAGAACACTAGATCAAAATTATGCTCAATTTTTCTTTTCTTAGATATTGATGTGCTTATTAATTAATTCTCTGTCTAATACACAAATAAAATCAACCATTTGATTTATACCTTCTGCCAATTTCCATGGTGTAAATATGGCTGTCACAGTGATTTCAAGCTAACAATTGCTCTCAAAAAACTTCTAAACATCTAATGACAGATTCTTGTGTGCTGGTGCAAATCAATTCAAACTGATTCTAGCACACTGCTCCAAAAAACTGAATTGCCTCCACAATTATTGGTTTAATATGTACACATGCAATGTGTGGTAGTGCTCATCTCCCTATAACTTTAAACAACAATAAAATATAATTTTTTAATCTCTCAGATTGAAGAACATTGAATAATTCTTAATATCCAGGGGTTATTAGTTTTCCTTTCATTTCATGTGTTTAGTGTCATTTGTATTTTTTCTACAAATAACTTATTTATGTAATTTGCTCCTTCTTCACCTTTTTTTCCTGTTCAACGATAGTTTAATTGAGTTTCTTCTATTTGCTAAGTATTACAAAAGTGAACGAGACAGATCCTTTTCTCTGCCTTGGTAAAGGTAAAGTCTAGGGAACAAGGTCACCGAAATAAGTAATCAGGCAAAATTTTTGCAAGTTGGAAACAAACTATGGAAGTAGCAACACAGAGGCTAAACCTGAAAATGAAAGGAGCCTCTTCTTTAACTGTAATATTTAGAGAAGGCCTCTGTGTGGAGGTGGCATTTATACAGGGGCCTAAAGGATATGAAAGAGCCAGCCAGGCAGACAGTTTTGAGCTGAGGTCTGGGGGGTTTAGGTGGTGGTGTTAAGATTTCCAAATAGCACAGGGAGATTTGAGGAGACCAGCAAGTGCAGAGCCTGCTGATGACAAAGGAGAGGTGAGTAAGACCAAGTGGAGAGAAAGAGAAGGACCAGGAGTGGATAGTGGGCTGCGTCAGTGTTTCAGGTAGAGAACTGATGTAATGCTGTTAAAAATAAAACAGCTTTTATACAGCTGTGCATAGAATAGATTATAGAAAGGTAAGGGAGGGATCTTGCAGCTGTGAAGAGGCTGTATGTTACACTAACCCCGGGACACATCTCCAGGGGGTGTCATTCAGACTGAACTCCATGCTCTGACAGCCCTGGACCAAAATGGCAGACTGTATGGATTTTCCCTTACTGGTTTTTAGCTATATTTTGGAAAATAGATATATTTTGGTTACTATATATGTTGGAAATACTTTTGCATTTGGTTATAACCTAGTTCATGATTCAGAGTATCAAAGTTCTAAATTTTCATGAAATTAGATTGGTTCATCTTTTCCTATATTGCTGCTGTATTTCTTTGTCATAATAGGAAGAACTTTCCTCTTAATGAGAGCTTTGCAGGTTTATGAAATGGGTTTTCATATTTGTTCTTTCAGTATTTAGATTGGGGAAAAAAACCTTAAAATCTAAAAAAAATTAATATGAGGGTATAAACGATTAGGTTATATTATTTGCATTTGTTAGGTAGAGTCCAAGTTTCAGTGGACCATATACCCCTATTTTATGCCCATTAGGTAAGAGCATACCAACCCTCCTCCCTCTTTCCCCACCCTCCTTCCCACTCCCCCCCCCCACTTGAACTTAACTGTGTTTTTCTTTTGGGTGGGCAAATAGTGTTTCATCTACTGGCTTCATGTTAGTATTGAGTACATTGATAACTTGCCTTTGCGTTCTTATGATGCTTTACTAAGGAGAATGTTCTTCAGCTCTATCCAGGTTAGTACAAAAGATGTAACGTCTCCCTCTTTTTTATGGTTGTATAGTATTCCATGGCATACATATACTACAGTTTATTAATGCATTCATGGGTTGATGGGCACTTGGGTTGATTCCACATCTTGGCACTTGTGACTTGAGCTGTGACAAATGTGATAGTGCAAACGTCCATGTGGTAAAAAGATTTTTTTTTCTTCTAGGTAGAGACCTAGTAATGGGATTATGGTACCAAATGGAAAGTCTACTTTTAGCTCTTTGAGGATTCTCCGTACTTCTTCTATGGTACATACTGCAAGGGTACATGTCAAAGCTATTAAGTGTAGAGTATAAATACCTTAACACAATAATTAAGTAAGTGAGGGGAAGGCTATGTTAACCAGTTTGATGTAAGCATTCCAAATTGCATATAAAATCAGCACATTGTACCCCACAAATGCATTAATGTATACTGCTATGATTTAATAAAAAATAAATAAAAATAAATTATGCAAAATAAAACAAACAGACAAACAAAAAGGCTGTACTAGTTCACAGTCTCACCAACAATGTAGAAGTGTTGTTCTCTCTCCACATCATGGCAGCACCTGCAGCTTTGGGACTTTGTGATGTGGGCCATTCTCACTGGGGTTAAGTGATCTCTCAGGGTGTTTATTATTATTATTATTATTATTAAGTCATATACACGTAGATCATGTACACATTAATGCATTTATGGGGTACAAGTGCTGATTTTATATGCAATTTGTAATGCTTGGATCAAATTAGTTAAATAGCATTTCACCTCATTTACTTAATTATTGTGTCAAGACATTTATATCCTATACTTAGTAGATTTGACATGTACCCTTGCAATATGCTCCATAGGTGTGGTCCCACCGTCTCATGCAAATCTCATGATTTGCATTTCTCTGATGATCAGGGATGATGAGCATTTTTAAATGTGTTGGTCATTTGTCTGCCTTTGCTGGAGAAGGTTCTGTTCATGTCTCTTGCCCAGTGATAAGTGGGATTGTTTGCTCTTTTTTTGTTGATTAATTTGAGTTCTCTATAAAATCAATCTGGAAATTACTCTCATCTATAACTAATATAGGAAACTAACTTTTATATGTATGTTCACTGTGTTACATCATTCCCTGCTGTTTATTTTTATTTTTTTTAATGAGAGCTCTGTAGTACATTTTGATGTCAGGAAGTGCAAATCTCCTCTTGTCAGATTCTTTTACAACCTGTGGCTCAGTGAGTAGGGCGCCGACCCCCTATACCAAGGGTCCTTAAACTACAGCCCACGGGCCACATGCGGTCTGCCGAGGACACTGACCCGGCCCTCCGGGTGTTTTTGCCACCCCTCCCTGTCCTGCTACAGTGCGCATGTGTGGAATGTGTGCGGCACTCTCTGACTCCCCACCTCTCTGTCTCTCGACTCCTCCTCTCAGTCTCGGGACTAACTGATGCACACCTGCACCACTTGTTAGGACTAGCAGTGACAAATATGGAACCGGACATTGCCCATCTCATTAGCCAAAAGCAGGCCCATAGTTCCCATTGAAATACTGGTAAGTTTGTGGATTTAACTTTAGTTGTTCTTCATTTTAAATATTGTATTTGTTCCCATTTTTTTTTTTTTAACTCAAAATAAGATATGTGCAATGTGCATAGGAATTTGTTCATAGTTAGTTTTTTTTTAACTATAGTCCGGCCCTCCAACGGCCTGAGGGACAGTGAACTGGCCCCCTATTTAAAAAGTTTGAGGACCCCTGCCATATACCGAGGGTGGTGGGTTCAAATCTGGCCGTGGCCAAACTGCAACAAAAAATAACAGGGTGTTGTGGTGGGCGCCTGTAGTTCCAGCTACTGGGGAGTCTGAGGCAAGAGAATCGCCTAAGCCCAGAAGCTGGAGGTTGCTGTGAGCTGTGATGGCACAGCACTCTACCAAGGGCAATAAAGTGAGACTCTGTCTCTACGAAAAAAAAAAAAAAAAAAAAAAAAATACTACTTGTTGTTCTTGTGCAGCCACTTTTCTATATGACTTCTAGAATCACCTTGTTCAAGCTCCATCTTTAAAAAAAAAAAACTCCATGAGATTTAAAAGGGGTTGAATAGAATAGGGTGGCTGAATTTGAGGCAAAATGACATTTTAAATGTCCTGAATTTTCCAATACAATCAGGTATTTTTTAAGTTATCCAGACCTTCCTTCTTTTATCCTTTTGGCAAAAGTTTTCATACATTTTTATTTTTTTACTGTAGAGTTCTGATACTTCTTTTGTGCTCATTACAAGGCATTTTATCCCTTTTCTTATTCAATAAATGGAATTTTTTTCATTGGATTTTGCCAGTTTGTAGGAAAACTGTTGATTTTGGTGTGCTTTCCTTCTATCTGGTAACTTTATTGAATAGTCTTACTAGTTCAGACAGTGGTTCAGTTGATCGCCTTGGATTTTTTAAGTAAACTATCATAACATCTACAAATAATGACATTTATACTTCTTATACTTCAATGTTTATTTCTCTTACTTTTTTATTTTATTCATTGTTACCTCTTTTGAAAAACATACATAATTATAGTGGTAAAGTCACTCTTTATAGAAATGTCTTTTGGGATTCATCATTAAGTTAACCTTTTCATGTTACTAAGAAATGACTTTTAAGTTACTAAAAATTATAGTTTTAAAAATGAATTTTTAAAAAAATGTCTTTTCCGCACTTAGGGTGATGATCATATGATATTTATTTTTTATAATGTCATGAGTTATGTAACATATTTTGATTTTTCACTGTTAAACTTTCCCTGTATTTCTGGAATAAATTCACCCTGGCCTTGATGTTTTATTGTATTACCACACGGACCGTTAGTTTGCTAACATTTTATTTAGCTTTTTCTTTTGCATCAAAATTCACAAATGACATTGGTTTAGAATGTTTCTTTGCTCTGACATCTTTATTTAGTCTCCATATGAAAAAACAAATAACAAAACTCTGATACTTCTCTTATATTTAATATAAGACATTTATCATTTGGACTCAAAGAACTATTGAATGGTTTTTCTTTTATGCTCTGAAGGGGTTTAAGTAACAAAGAAATTAAATATTTTTTTAGAATTTGATCAAGCTTAGTCATCAAATGATTGGAGCATGGTGAATACTGAGGATAGTAGCTGGTTAGCTATTTATCTTCTGCTATTATGACATCTTTATTTTTGTTATATTCTGATCTACTTTCTTCTACTTTATATAATTTTTCAAACTTACTGTAAAAATTGAACATAATACTTTTAAAAATTAATTGTTTTCACAGTTACTCAAATTTTCGAACATTTTATTTATTAGGCTTCCAATAAACGAGTTTTGAGTTTGATAATCAGGTCTGTTTTGTTTTGTTTAAGTAATTTCTCCTTGCATCTGTATGAATTCCATCCTCATCTTTTATTTAAGCTTATTTAGTCCTACTCATTCTTTTTTTCTTACAAATGTATTTAAGGTTATAATTTTTCCTGTAAATAAGACTTTGGCTTCATCTCCTAGATTTTGAAATGTGGCAGAGTTTTGTTTTATAAATTATGTGTAGTAATTTCAGGTTGAATTTCTTTTTTTTACACAAAAATTATTTAGAAGTGTTTTTATGTTTACATTTAAAAATATTTATTAAATAAATATTAGCTACCAATATTTTATTATTTAATATTAATAATATACTAGTTGCTAAAATAGTTTTTATTTTGGCCATTATACACTTATTAATGTATAATTTTGATATAATAATGAGCTCCTTCTACAATTTTGATTTTGAGATGTTTATTGAGATTTTCTTTGTGGTTTAGTGACTAATTTTTCTCAATACTTTATAGATGTTCAAAAAAATGTATTTTATTTTTATTTGGCTATCTGTCCATACTTGTAAGTGTTGTTGGACGTGACTTTTATAACCCATGTATTTTTCCATTTTGTGTTTTAAAAATCATAGTGAATTAGTTATGCCTTTCACCATTAATTGTGGTTTTGTCAAACTCTTCTTTATCTTTGAATTTTGCTTTAAATATCTCTCTATTGTATTTTATTTTGATTAAAAAAATTATGCTTGCTATTACTTGGGTTTATAGTTTTAACCACACTATATGACTTCTTTTTATCCCTTTTAATGCTTTGTATGATCTATTACCTAGTTTTTAAAATCTCGTATAATAAGTATATAGTTTCTCTTTGTTTAGTCCTTTCTTTTCTTCCTTTTTCTGTCATTTTGTTCAAAGAGCATATATGTACATGTGTATGTAGACACACATATGTATTTTGTTGTTTTTACTAATTAGGAACCTTGAAAAACATAATTAAATTGCATTTCACAATCACAGTATAAATAATTATTTAGATTTTCCTTTGTTTTGACTGGTTTCTTTGACTGTATCCTCCCTCCCTCTCTCTCTCCCTTCCTTCTTTCCCTCTTACCTTGCCTTTATTCTTTTGTTTTTATTTTTGGTTTTGTTTTAGTACAGTCTCTTCCTTTAAAATATTCTTGGAGTGTTTATATTTCTGAAAAATATTTTCATTTTAGTGTTCCAAATTTAATTATTTTAATTTGATTTTTTAAACTTTTTCATTAAAATTTTAGTTATATGCAAATACAACTTTATACAAATATAAAGAATGGTACAAGGGACCCTTTGTGCTGACCCTTCAGCTCCTCTTGATTTATCCAAACCACCCTCCATTCCCTTTACCTCAAACCTCTATCTACATTGGATTATACTGAAGCAGATCCCAGACATCATATAGTTTTGTCCATAAACAGTAAATATTCTTAAATGTATTTCTGAAAGATAGAAAGATAAAGACATTTGGGGGGGCGGGGGGAGGGAACATAAACACAATGCTATTCTATCACTAAAAAGTAGTACATTATTTCCTCAACACAGTAAAATTAGTTTCAAATTATTTGAATTTTAACACTTTGAAGTCATTGTTCCTTTTTCTTCTAGTACCTTGTTTTGCAGGTGAGAAATATTAATATAATGCTGATCTGTCTCTTCAAAATAACTTTACTTTTGCTTTTTGGGAACTGGAAATATTTGATTTTACTACTGGGGATTCACATTTCTCTCCTTTCTGTTTGAACTCTAACCACACTGGCCCTCTTTTAATTTTCTGACAGCCATGTCACAGGGCCTTTTTACAGGTTGTTCTGTCTTGTTTAAGTGCTATTCATCCCACTATACCCTGCTCGGTCCTCTAAACACATGCCCAACCGTCACTTCCCGGACATGCTGCCTGGGCACCCCGTGGCTTCCACTGTTGCAACACTATTTGCTTCTTCCTCATAGCTGTTGTCAGAAATATAATTGTGCATTTTTTGCGTTTTGATATAGTATCTGTTTTTCCTATTACCTAGTAAGCTCCAGGAGGGCAGGGGTGGTGTGTGTGTTTGTTCCCCATTGTACATAGACTGTCTGCCATCATGCTTTGCAGAGAAGAGACACTCAATAAATATCTATGAAATGCTTGAATGTTTGAATGCATGTGTGAAGAATATCAGTGTTTTTGTTATCTAAATGTTTTATTATTTTTTATTCCATCCTTTTCTTTCTCTGCTCCTGGAATTCTTGTTTGCTCAAACTACGTGCAATGGCTTTTAACTTCTCCCTCGTGATTCTGGTCTGTTACACATTTACCAAGAATTGTATAATTTGTGCTTCAGTTCTTTCTATTCTGGTATTTAGTTCCTCACTACTTTTTGTTTGTTTTTTATTGGTTTGTTTTTTGAGACAGAGTCTCACTCTGTTGCTCTGGATAGAGTGCTGTGGCATCATACAACCTCAAACTCTTGGGCTCAAGTGATCCTTCTGCCACAGCCTCCCGAGTAGCTGGGACTACAGGTGCCCACCACAACACCCAGCTATTTTTAGAGACAGGGTCTCACTCGAACTCCTGAGCTCAAGCAATCTGCTTGCCTCGGCCTCCCAGAGTGCTGGGATTACAGGTGTGAGCCACCATGTCCCTTGCCTTTTATAGGTTCATTTTTGAAGAACTTTCTTTTTAATGAGAGTATTTTCTTGTGTTTTGTGTGGGTAAAAATATTCTTCCAGATATCTCTGAGTAAACTGATTTTGCTTATTTCAAAATTGCTCTCTGTTTCTTGAGTTCACTCTGTCTCTAGGGGTTATCTGGTTGTTCCAGTCTCATACTTCTTTTTCACGCTTCCATTTGCTTTGGAGAGTTGAAAGTTACGGATTGCCTTCTTACTTTTAAAATTAATGTTCTATCAAAATGAATAGCTTTGGACTTACCCACTTTCACAAAGTGAAGGGGAACGATGATACAACAGCATTATGATTATTGTATTCCGTTCTCTGTGTTTGAGAATATAAATGTTATTCAAAATGTAGCCATCCATTCATGAAGATGGCCAGCTGATTGAGCCTGTGTTACCTTTGTAATCATCATAATCATCAGAAACAGGAATAAGAGTACGTTTCTGTTCTTTCCCTTATCAGATCAGTCACATAAGGTGGGAAGTCCATGTAAATAGTTTACACTACTGCAGTGTAAAGGCAATCATGGTAACAGATTGCCTACGGAGAAAACTAGAATTTGGGAAAATCAAGATACTTGTAAAGGAAAATAAGTGGTTCTTTCCCTCTTTGCGTCCCTAGTGTTCTGGAATATAGTAAACACTCACTTCATTTTTAATACATGACTGACATTCAGGGAATGAGAGCATTAATGTAAAACTTAAACAGAAGTCTTCTATTTCTTAAATAAATATTTTCAATTATTTATCTGGATGTAGTGGAGAAAACCATTCTAAATATTAGTTTTATGTTGACTCTTCAGGGTTCATTGTAGACATCCTTGGTGCTTAACAATTAAGGGGCAAATAAGCTGTTTCAGGGAAATTGAGAAGTCATAGGTCTGAATTCCCCAGTGTTCACACGTGAGGGCGTTGGGGGTGTCAGACAGAGAGAAGAAATAGAGGCGGCAGCCTAGGAGCCAAACCAAGGTGAGGAAGGGGCACCTGTGAGGAAGTGCTCCCTTGTGAGCCCTCCGTCCTACTGAGCTGTGTGACCAACAGTGCCTTTCAGAAGGCAGGGAAATCTTGTGTGAGTGTGAGATACCTCCTTCTCTAGAGAAGCGACGTTTTGTGAAATGTATCATCTGAGAGTATTGCAGGGTGAGAAGTGTGATACCAGCCTGATCACATATAGATGCAGGTTCAAGAAAACTATTTCATGTCTATATCAAACTGTATCAGTTCGAATTTTTTTTAAAGGAAAAGAAAAAATACCTACCTAATATTGCATAAGCAGATCAAGATATACCTTTCTCACAAAATAAGAGGCATGGAGTATTTATCAAGCAGCTCAATGGCAGGCTTGCCAACTTCGCTGTCACTTTCTTGGTCTTCCTCCTTCAGTCCCATGAGGTCTACTGTGGTGCCATGGATCACATTTACATTTCAAGATAGGGATAATAGAGATAAAGGCTGATTTTATTTATATACACATATATCTCCTGTTTACCAGGGAGGCTAATGCAGTCCCAGGAAATTGTATCCCAGAAATAGAAAATATGGCCCCACCTAGTTTCAAGGGAGGCTAGCAAAGTGGATGGTTCACACTTTTAACTATTGAAATATGGATTGGTAACCAATTATATCGGTTAGAGCTTTGAGATATTGCATGGTAGATTTTTTGCATCCTTTAATTTGCAGCCTGGCAATGACTATCTTTAAAAAGCATCCATTACAAAAAGCATGTAAATAGGTCTTGTTTTTGTAGCTAATCTAACAATCCCTGTCTTTTAATTGTAGTGTTTACTCAATGTATATTTAATATGAATATCTATATAATTGAGTTTAAATATACTATCTTGTTATTTGTTTTCTATCTGGCCCCTTTGATTTTTGTCTCTTTTTAGGCTAGTTTAAGTTTTTTTTTTCTCCTTTTTTTATTAAATCATAACTATGTACATTGATCATTTATGGGGTTCAGTGTACTGATTTGATATACAATGTGAAACACTTACATTGAATTAAGTAATACATCCCATCACAATTATACTCTTTTCTTAATAGTTTTCAAATGTACCACTGCATCATGCACATTAGGTGAGGTCCCCCCAAATACCCTCCCCCCTTCCCTCTCTCCCTTCCCCCCTCCCCTCCCCTCTCTCTCTTCTTCCCTTCTACTTCCTGGACTATAGTTATGTTTTGCCATTCATATGAATGTGTAGGTGATAATATATTGATTTCATAGTAGTAAAGAGTACATTGTATACTTTTCTTTCCATTCTTGGGATACTTTACTAAGAAGAATATGTTCTAGCTCCATCCAGGTAAACATAAAAGATGTGAAGTCTCCATCTTTTTTTATGGTTGCACAGTATTCCATGGTGTACATATACCACAATTCGTGGGTCAATGGCACTTGGTCTGTTTCCATGTCTTGGCAATTATGAATTGACTTGAAATAAACCTTCTGCTGCAAATGTCTTTGTTGTAAAATAATTTTTGATCACGTGGGTATATACCTAGTAGAGGAATTGCAGTATCAAACAGTAGGTCTACTTTTAGTTCCTTGAGTGTTCTCCAAACTTCTTTCCAAAAAGGTTGTATTAGCTTGCATTCCCACCAGCTAAGCTAATTTAAGTTTTTGCTATTGCTGTTGTTGTTTTGTTTTTTGCTTTGACTCCTTTTTTTTTTTTTTTTTTTTTCTACAGGCTCTTTGGATATACCATTTTAAAGAACTCTTTTTATGGTTGCTTTAGGGATTATACATAACCATGAATTAATATTATGTCCTTCATGTGCAGTCTAAGGCCTTTATGGCAGTATTGTGCCATTTATATCCCTTCTATCCTATGTCTATTGACGACACAGACTTTAGTCTTACATATATTCTAAGCCCCACTTTATGTTGTTTTACTTTGTCATCATTCAATTGAGAATTCTATCTACATATTTGCCATTTCCAGGACTTGTTTTTCCTACCTAGAAAATTTCTCCTTGGCACTATTTATACTATTTGGTAGAAAGGAATTTCCCCACCATTTATTACAGAGTGGTTCTACTTGTACTTATCTGAAATGCCTCTTTGGCTTTAATTTTAAAGTTTTATCTATATCTTTATTATCTTTGATAATCTTTCTCTTAAAATCAACTTAATTTAGAACAGTTTCAGATTTGCAGGAAGGTTGCAAACAGGGTACAGTCATGCATAGGACATGTTCAGGACTCAAGATACAGGCACGTAATTCCTTCTTAGTTATATTAGAATTGAAAATCTGACTTTATTAATTAATTTGAAATAAGGCATTCCTTCCTTTGGAATATTGGCCTGGTGTATTTTATCTATGCGGGGCAATTCTTGTATGTCAATGAATTGATACAAATATAAAATGCAGGCTTCTATTTGGGTATATTTACCAAGTATCTTACTTAAGGTTTTTAGGCTTCTGAAAAAAAATAGATGGATTTGGGCAGTGCCTGTAGTTCAAAAGAGTAGGGTGCCAGCCCCATATACCGGAGGTGGTGGGTTCAAACCCGGCCCTGGCCAAAAACTGCAAAAAAAAAAAAAAAATTAGGTGGATTTATATACATTCTAGATTTTGGGGCTTCCCAGAAGTTTGAAAATTTGAGAAACCAAGGTAGAAAGAGGCTAGAAGAAGAGAGGAGTGATTCACTGACATTATCGTTCTTGAAAGAAATATTTTTGGGTCAGGTTAACCAGTCTTCCCCACTCTATGCCCACAGGACTAAATGTTCACAAGGCCTTCATCAAGAAAGTTCACAAAAGGAACTTGGAATTTCATTCTGTTCCTTAATCTGTCACTGAGAATAGGGTGAGTTCTTTAAAATGCACACCTTTCTAATTTTATCTAAACTTCATTAGCTTGTCTTAAAATAATTGCCAAACCAAAGACTAATAGAGATCTGGCTCTCATTCCATCCGTCTACCTTTATGTTACTAATGAGGAGCCTGAGACAGCGGGAAAGTGTTGCTCAAGGTCGTGGGCCTCATAACAACACACAGTGATGTGTACGCTTGGTGGCCAAGCTGGGACTTGAACCTGTAAGCTTTGTTCTCCCAGTCTAGGCTTTAGCACTGGCAATTATTCCTTTTTTGTGGATTCTGGTCCTTTCCTTTTCTTATGCTCCAGGTGCACCAGTGTTGATTGAGTCCCCTAATCCTCACTTTCCACTCTACCTGGGCTTCATTTCCTTTTTAAAATACCTTTATTGATATTGCATACCATACAATGCACCTGTTTTTTTATTTATTGTTTTTTACTGCAGCCTGAAATATGGACCCCCAATCCCAACATGTCAAATTGAGAGGGAGGCCTGTTCCAAGTCAGACAATTGAGGGAGCCCTCAGCACTTGCACAGGTGTGTGCACACCTGTTCATGGAAATGACAACCCATGAAGACCCACACGTCTACGTTTCTGTCCCCAAATCTCTTGGGAATCGTTCCCACCCATCTGTACCTCTTCTCAGCTTTTGTGCCGGGTTTTCATCTTATCTGAGATTCATGCAAGTGTGTCAGACTGCCTGTCGAATCTGATGCCCGTAGACAAGGGAAGCCTTTCCAATCCTTTTCCTGTCTCTGACACCCCTTCCCCCGTAACATAACACTTAGGAGGGAAATTATCTGTGAGCTGTCTTTGGCATAAAAAGAGAAAGAAGAATCTCACATTTATTCGTTCATCCAGTGAGTAATTCCTGAGTATCTCCCGAGTGTTGTGGTCCGTCCCAGGCACAGGGGACACTCAGTGAGTAAAAACAGACAGAGCCCCTGACCCGGTGGAGCTCACAGGAAATGTCTCAGTGTCTCACTTCTCCATGATCAGAAGCCCGGGGGTGGTGGGGAGGGGAGTGGGGGCTGGAGGACATGCAACGTGACTGGGGAGTGGGGAGCAGAGGCCATGCCAGCCATAAGCCTCCTTCTCCTCCCCAACTCCTGAGGCCCCACCTGGTGTTTCTCTGCAAGCCTTTCAGAGTCCAAGCTGGAGAAACTGGAACTATTTTCTGGAGATGGGAGGATACAGCTTCCAGGTTTGCTTTGAAGTCTCTATTAGCCAACGTTACTCCCTTACTAGGTTGGGTCTTCTTAGTTCACAGATGAGGAATCCAGAGAGGTGACAGAAGTTATGCAAAGTGACATGACTAATTAGTAGCCTGGCCCAAGCAGGGTCTCCAGTCACCTGCCTTCCTGGGCCCCAGTGCTCTCCCCGCTTTGCTTGTCCTATCCCCAGTCTTCCTTTAGCCACGCTTGCTCTCTACAGCCAAGCCACCCAACCGGCCTACCTCCTAATTCCAGTTCTTTACCCAAGAAGGATCGAATGTCCCTGAAAATAGTTCTGAAAAATGTACTGTCATCCTCACATGACAACCCTGAAATGTCAGGACACCCTTGACTCAAGTGAGGGTCACCCCAAATGGAAATGAGGAACTTGGGGGTGCCTGGAGGCAGGCCAAAATAATGCAGGGCAAGGAGCCTGCCCCCCATTTCAGTTCATCAGCCTGACAGGGCAGCAGGGCCTTGGCAGGTTGAGCTGCACGAGCTGTAGAAACAGGACAGTGCCAGTACTTTTCTAGGACTGCATCAGATAAACTGGGACATCTGCAATATTTCCTAAGCAAACTAGGTTACCCTCCCCACTGCTGCGGCTACCCGAGGGCATTGGGCAGCTGGGTGACCCAGAAATGGCCATCTCCTTGTCCAGCTCCATCTGGAATTCCAGCCCCTAATTCCAGGGCACTGACAATCTCTAGGTGGAAATGAGCTTTACAACACCAAATGGAATCAAGCCCATTCTTGTTGTAGGAAGCTTATCCTACACAATAAGAAGAAAGAGGCATTTGTCTTAAAAAAAAAAAAAGAAGAAGAAGAAGAAGAAGACAGAATTAGTAAGTGAAATGGCAATAAATCTTCTCCATTTACTTTTATGTTTTGTAGTCTAGAGAAGCAAAATAACTGTAGGAAAGTGTGCCATGTGGAAAAAAAAAGGCAGGCTTGATGTCAAGAGACATTGATTTGGGTCGCTAAACTGGGAGAAATTACTTCCTCTCTGGGCGTGACTTTCTGGGAGACAATGAAGTTAGATGCTCTCTAAGAGTCTTTCTTGCTTTGAAACCCTGTGATTATATATGATATCTATTTAACAATGCCAGAAAACAACAGGGGGCAGGCAACTAAGATGCCCCCACTCACCCCAGAAAGACCTGTTGATATAGTAATTGGATGACCCTGCCCCAAAGCAGTAGTGAGGTCCCCAAATACAGGGACAGGGCAGGGACAGGAAAGGCAGCTCAGGTCAGCTGCCTTCTCCACTCTCCTGTTCACTGCTACTCCCAGGGCATTCAGAATCCCGAGTGTATATGCATCTGCATGTGCTCCACTATTTAAGCTTCTAAACTCCTAAGCATAAATGACATCAGTGAGAAGAGGAAACCAACGTCAGTGAGTTCTGCAGTTGCTCCCCAACAGAGCAGTCTCAAGGCCACGGCCAAGCTTATTTACTCAACCGTTCATAATGACATGGCACTGTATTTGGCTGGTGCCTCAACCTTCCGAATCCTAGACCATCTGTTTGTTGCTGTTAATTGGCTCCAGAGGGAGATGTGCTCAGAGGACATTTGAGCAAATGCACAGGGAGTTGGATCCAAACCTCTGTGTGAAGTCCTTCAGCCTTGGAGGTGTAGGCTGAGCCACCCTTGAGTTCATTGAATGCTTCATGCTTAGGATACAGGCCTTTTTCCCCTGAGCCACACTTTTTCCCCTCTCAGCATGCCAGAATGAGAGCAGCTAGCCCCTAGATAATCTTACTACTCCTCAACAAGGTAGGACTTCAGGGAAACAGTCTAAGACGGTGAGATTCTGAAATGGCATGCTAGACAGGATGAAGGACACGTCCAGTGCCCAACTGTGTTCTTACCCTTAAACTCTGTAGCATTTTAATCCTCTGGGTGGGAACAAGAGGGGCCCAACGGTTAGAACGCTCCTGCAGAGAATGAGGGAACCATGGGGCAAGGACTCATATCCTAATAAATGGTCCTGGGGACAGATGAGTCTACAAACCAGGTGTTTGAAACCCAGCTTGCGGGGACAGAGCCCAAAGTAGCTGCTGTGTCACTTTCACATTCATCCAGGATAAAGGGATTATTTCTAGGTTGTGTGTCATGAACACACACATTAATCTGAAATAGTCTGACTATGTTCTGAGTTAATGTGATTTGGAGAAATTTCATCATGGGCTTTCTGCAGTTCATGTCTGTGATGTTCCTGAGTGGAGTGACCTTGAGGAAGTCATCTCACTTCCTTGAGGACCAGTTTCCCCTCAGAGAAAGGAGAGGGTGGAACCAAATTATCCCCTAGTGCTCTAGGCTTAGAGAGGCCTTTTAAGAAAAAAAGAGAACAGTAGCTTTGTCTGTTTTATTGGGGAAAAAGCTTTGTCAATCATGGCATTGGAAAACCCAATATAAATCTGGTAACACTGAAGGGAAATGGTATAAATGTATGACAAAAGGCAATTAAAACTTGAAGTGGTCCCATCCAGACTTATTCTAGAAGCTTTTCACACACATGCACACAATTTTAATAAATTTTAAAACTTCTTTTGACGAATGAAAAATTTATTCCCTTTTGTTGGTGAGACTTAGAGCTTATTCCTTTTGTCAGTTACTACCTACAAATCTTGGCCTGGTCTTTTAATCCTTCTAAGATTCAGTTTCTTCATCTATGAAGTGAATATAATAAAAACTATGTCAAGAGAACAACATGAACTACACAGGAACACGGCATATTGGGGAGAAAATTAGGTCCTGGCCTTCAGCCATGCGAGTGCTGGTTCTCTGCCCTCACGTCTGTGGGCTTTGGTCCCACCGCTGGCAAACAAGGATGATAACAGAACTTTCCCAGTCACTGTGTGAACTTTGCGTGTATGGGCGTGGCCAGGAATACAGCTCTGGAGTCAGACTTGGGAGGGTTCAAAGCCCAGTTTTGATATTTACTAGTTGCCTAAGTGTAGGCAACTTAATTATCCGTCTCTTGCCTTGGTGTCTCCATCTAAAAATGGCAGTGGGAATGATGCTCACTTTCCAGGGTTTTCTCGAGAATTGAGTGAGGGAATACATGTAAAAGGCTTGGACAGGACTTGGTAACACTCAATGAATTGTGTGCGTGTGTGTTAAGTATGAAATAGCTGAAGAAAGTCATTTAACAAATATTTCAACGAAAAATTACAAGTAATCAAACAGAGTTTCTCTGGTGGAGCTTGTATTCTAGAGGGGAGAGTCAGATGATGATGCACAGTGAGTATTTAGGATGATGCACAGTGAAAAGTATGGCGGGAAGGAGCTCACGAAGCAGGGGAAGGAGGTAGGGGGGAGTGGGGAGAGGGGTGCCCCTCAGATGGCGTCATCCCCAAGGAGGTGAGAGTTTTAGTTAGGATCTGAGTGAACTGGGGTTGCCTTCAGGCCACGGGAGGCACAGAGCACAGAGCATGGAAAGGCCCTGTAGCTCCATAGCGCTTCTGCTGCTAATAACAATAGCAATAACAATGGTAATAATGATAAATGAAAACAGTATGCTCAGTGAGTATTTAGGACATAACTCAGACACACTGACTCATCTTAGCCTCTAAGTTATTACAGATAGCATTGGGTGTTAAGATCGTCATCCACTGTATGCAAAGAGGAAATAAAGGAAGGATGAGGGGGCTGCCCTCTTTCATGTTGTCTGCCCAGCTAGCAGCCCATGGTGCGGCCCCTGGAGGTTCATCTCCGTCAGATTCTTGGTGAGATTTTCACTGACTCTGTTATTGATGTGACTGCATTAAAAATTTTAAATCAGAGTGAAATCTGTGGGGTTCATAGTATGTAAGGATGCCATTCACTGTTATTGCTGTGGCTGTCCATTGAGAAACCACAGCTACCAAACAGACTGGGCATCCTTCTGTCCTCCAAGGGTTACATTTTAGCCCTTCCCTTCTTGACTCTTCCCTGCAAACTCCAGAAAGTAGAAAGCGGGGGTGGGGAGGGGGACAAAGAGATGACAGTGTATCTTGGCAGATATAATCGCCACACAGATAAAGAGTTTTAGGTAAGGGTAGAGTAAGGAAGAACCTTGGGAATAAATGTGCAGGGTATTGCAACTTTTCTTATACTGTTGATTAAGACGGAAATCTGCAAGTCATTGGGGAGAGGAGAAAATCCCATTGAGGTCTGGTGGATGCAGATATCTTGGTTTGGGTTCTTGTAGAGCAGAGAAACTCAACTTAAAATATTAATAGAAGTGAAAGAAGAATGTCTTGTCCCCTTGAGCATTACATGTGCTGGCATAAATGGAGCAAGGGGCTAGAGTGATATCTCTATTCTCTTTCTCCCTCTCTCCCCTTTATTTCTCTTTCTTCCCCACCTCCACCCCACTAATCTCTCTGCCTTTATTTTACGTCATTCTTAGGCGAGCTATTGCCATGGAGGGGAATATGGCCCCCAGAAACTCCCATTTTATCTCATTCATACAGCTTAATATCACACAAGAAAGTGAACCCTTTCCTTATATTTTCAGCAAATGTTCTAGGATTCTGGTTGACTTGTCTTGGGTTAGCCTGTATCTAAACCAGTTTTAGGAGGATGGGGTGCTTGGAAGGGCCAGACCACAGTCATGTGGTCACCACTGAGGGGACTGGGGGGCAGACAGAAAGCTCACATGCTTTCCTTTGTGCCAGGTGATGGCAGGGCAGGGAAAGGGTCGAAGTGACACCAAGCAAAGCCTGGTCAGTAATGAGAATGATGAACTGAGAATTTCTCCAAAACTTCTGAGGGTAATGCTAGAAACAGAGATAAAGATAGGAATCGAGAGAGTGAGAGGTGATATGGGGGGAAAGAGAAAGAGAAAGATAAAAGGCTAAAATTAGAGCTATTTCTAAAGAAAATCCACAATGGTTTGTGAGATGTTATACTTGGAGATAGAAATGAATCACCTCCTCTGAGCTTCCCTAGGGTCCAGGCTAAAAGGTAAGGGTGTTCATTATAGGCAAAAGCACAAGTGAAAACAGCCACGCCCAAGGCACCCTGCCAGATGACCAGCTTTTATGAACAAAGAAAAAACTCAGTACTCATCCAATTGTTTAAGATAATCTAAAAATTATTATGCATCAAAAATAATAAAATGTGGGTTGGCTTTGGTCCTCCGCCTAGTATCAAGGGCCACACTTAACTCTTCCAAGTGCCTGTGAACTTCATGCCCAGACAGAACATCCCATGTGTCGAGACAAAGTGAAGTCATTCTTAGATATGTACAGTCTTGGAACATAGCAGGTTTGAGGTTTGAGCCAAACAAAGTTAACCGTAGTTGGGCTTGTGAGTGGATGTTTTGCTTCTGAGGACTGCCTGGCATTCCTTGAGGTGTGAGCACAATTCCCCCTTCCAGAGTTGAGAAGTGTCTGCACAGTAACTCTCCAGAGGCCAGAGGCTGCAGGGGCCACTCCAGGGAGACACAGAGGCGTGGGCTTTCCTGTCCCAGTGGCATTGAGAGGAAGCTTAAAAGGGACAGATTTCAAAACTCATTATCACCCTTCCTTATTGGGTCGACTCTGTAATTGAACATAAGATATTCCTCTGGAAAAGCTTCTTGCTCAGAAAATTACAGACCGAAAGAGACATCAAAAATCAACCGCGGCGTTTCCTGCTTGCTTATTCTCAGTTGGGACCTCTGCTAACTGCTTAATGTGAGTTATCTCAGGTAAATTTTCACCACTGAATTCAGAGGTCCAATTAGATAGGATTTACAACTACATTTAGAGGGGAAAACGATGCAAAAGCTTCTGCTTTTGTTTTGGAGAGGCAGGTCCTTGGGTGATTTCTGCCCTCCTTCAGTTTTCTGTCTATTCCTACTTTTAATGACAATGTATTGCTTTTTAAATGGAAAGAGAGAATACACAGTCAAAACGGAAGAGATGGTGTGTGCTAGCCCTGCTATGTGCATTGCACCCACTCACCCTTACCCTCTGCAAACCCTCTTGCTTCCTCCCTCACCTATGAGTTTTCCTTGTTTCTCTTCTGTCTGCCTTTCTCCTCCTCTGTTGCACAGCTCATGCACACACGGTTCAGTCTCTCGCAGACACATGTGCACACGATCACGCGCACAACCCTTTGCTCGCTTCCTGGTTCCCATCCTCCTGTCCACCCAGCTGTTTCTCATACACTCACACCCTCCTCTGGCTCTCAGCTCTGCACAGACACATGCCTTCAGGGCTGCTCCTTGGGCTCTTTCATTGACAGCCCTGCGCTCGCTCTGCCAGGCTGGGCCCAGCCACTTCCTCTTCTCTCTTTATCCTTCCCTGCTCATCCATCTTACTCTACCTCCCTGCTTCCCTCCCCCTTGGCTTTCCCACCACCCCCTCTCTCTAAAACACACACACTCTCCGTGATGAGTTGTCCACACTCACAACCGCAGGAGTTATGGATTCAATTATCCAAGCACGGCAGTCCTTCCCCCATCTCTCTTGAAAAGTGAAGACAAGTGAGCATTCTAATTAAAACGTTAACCATTTCACTAGCACAAAGAGACAGAAGCGCCGGGGTTGAAAAAAATGGGGTGACAATAACGTATTTACCTTCCCCCAACTGGGTGAGTCATCTTGGGCTTTTTCTGGTCTTACACCAGCTCTCTGCCACTCTGGGTTCCACAGACTGGAGACAACTTACTTTTTGTCCATCCTTAGCTGAATTCTTTATCTGGAAACTTAAGAATAAACATGCACTGTAATCAGAGCTTGGCTCAAATCCTTGGACTCACAAAACTTTTGAAAAGGCTCCTTTGTTCTTTGTCAATTAAAAATAAACACACCTCTGGTGTCTCTGCCTCTCATAATGTGAGCGGATATGGGCCATATTCATTTTGGAGAGAGCCTCAAGCCTGTCTCCTTTTTACCAACTCAGGTTTGCTTTTTGTTTCTTTTTGTACAGACAGGCATCCATGGAAATTCGGCTGGGAGCTTTAAGCTGAAACAGATGCCTTACACCCATGCAGGGCTTGGTGACGCCTATATGTTACCAGAACAATTGTTAATTCTCTCTCCGTGCTTTAGAAAAATCATGGATGAATTGCTGGAGGGTTTTGACCTCCAGCTGACTATTACCTGGTATTGCACACTGGGAGCCTGTGCAACACCTGGCTGTGAGCTTGCAGGAATGTTTGGTATTGTCATCTTTTCTCCACTGGCAGTGGAAGCCCAGTCACCACTGCAGTGCCCAGAGCAGTCCAGGATGGCGATCAGGGATCTTTGGGCCGGTAGGGGCCCGCAGCGCACAGCAGCTGCTGGTGGGCCTGCTCATGTATCCCTCGGTGTGGTGGGAACACAGCAAGGGCTCCCTCCTGGTGTGGCTTGAGGTCTTGGGCTAGGCCTGCATTACACAGAACCCCACTCTGTGATGTTTCAGGTGGCAGAATAAGTGGGTCGTTCTGGTCCATGAGGACAGGGAGCCTGTATAGCCAAAGGGTTGGAAGGGTGGCGAGTGTGGCAAAAGAAGAAATGCGTATTTGGTCTTTGCCTCTGGTACAGTGCTCCTAAATTCCTTGGAATTTCTGGGGTGATAGAGACATTCTTTACCCTAAGGAGGCTCTTCTTAGGGGACCCAGAGATAATGTTAGGATGGGGGCTGGTCACCAAAAAGACCAAACCTTGATTAGAGGCCTGAAACTTTCAGCCACACCCTCCAGCCTACAAGGTCAGGACAGGGGCTGAGATTGAGCTGATAATTAATCATACCTGTGTGACAACCCTGTAAAAACCCTCAGCTATGAAGTCCAGAGAGCTTCTGGGTTGAAAAAATGTGGAGGTGCTGGTGGTGCTATACCCACACTCTGCCCTGTATATCTCTCCATCTGGCTGTTCCCAAGCTGTGTCCTTTATAATAAACAGCTAAACGTTCAGTCAGGTGTGACCCTGAGTTATGCAAGGTATTCTAGAAAAATGTTGTGTATGAAGAAAGGGTCATGGGAATACTGGATTTATAGGCAGTTGGTCTGATGTGCAGGAGGCCTGAGTCTTGCATCTGGAGTCTTATGAGGGGTGGTCTTGTGGGGCCTGTGAGTCCTGGGGTTTGCCCCCACAGGGCTGGGGAACCCATAGCTATAAGGCCCCCTGTGACCTTCTAGGTCAGGGGTTCTCAAACTGCGGCCCATGAGGCGCTGTGATTGTATTTGTTCCTGTTTTGTTTTTTTACTTCAAAATAAGATACGTGCAGTGTGCATAGGAATTTGTTCATAGTTGGTTTTTTTTTTTAAAACTATAGTCCAGCCCTTCAACGTTCTGAAGGACAGTAAATTGGCCCCCTGTTTAAAAAGTTTGAGGACGCCTGTTCTAGGTCCTTAAATGCAGCCTTTTGACGGAATCCAAATTTTACAGAACAAATACTTTTAATAAAAGGGATGCAGTGGAGAAAGATGAAACTTTTCTTGCCTTCTTTGGTGCTTAAAAAAACATTCTTGAAATTAGAAGGCCATAGGTTCCCCAGCCCTGTATGATATTCAGAATCAGAACTGAACTGAATTGGTAAGTACCCAGTTGGTGTCTGGAGAGTTGGAGCATTGGTTGACGTTGAGGCAGCCCTCCTTGGTGTCAGATGTGTTCTAAGTAAAAGCAGCTTGCTGGAAGTAATTGAGAATCAGCCCCCAGAACCTGAAAGTCATTGTCTGCATCAGACTCCCCTGAACTTGGGCATGTGGGGAGCAGGGGCCCCTAACAAGATGCTGGTGGCTGCGATACAGCTTGTCTGGCTCTGCCTCCAGGAGAGCAATCGTATGTGAATGTAGTTGGAGGTTTGATGCTGAAGCCAAGCTGGAGTCCTGGCCAGGACTAGCTCCCCCTGAGGTCTTGGATGCCCATCTGGGGGAGACAGACAGCAGCTGCATGGTGCCACTGTCACCTGCTGTGGGAATGCTAGGATGCCCCCCTGGGATCCCAGCTCTCAGATCAGAAAGCATCCTTTCAGCCCCAGGTGCTCTGAGCTGGTGCTGACGGAGGACTGGCCTTGGGACGGCTGGCTGGAGGGTCTGCAGAGATTCAGTGGGTGTTAACAGGTGTATTTCAAGGTAAAGATTCAGGCACAACAAAGTGACTATAGTCAACAAGTTAGGGTATACTTTAAAATAACTGAAAGAGTGGAATTGGAACATTCCTAACATAAAGAAATGGTGACTGCCCAAGGTGATGGATACCCTAGTCCCCTGATTCCATTGTTACACATTGTATGCCTGCTATCAAAACATCACATGCACCTGATAAATATGTACAACTATTATGTACCCACGATAATTAAAAATAAAACATTTAAAAGGAAACATTCCATGGGCATTGACAGATGGTACTTAAAATGCATGGAAGGACATACCTTCTGCTACTCAGAGACAATATGGTTTTATAACTCTAGAAATCCGGAGCTTCTACTCCGTTGCAAGAACTGATCCACCCATGACTTTGGGGGTTGCTTGGCCCTTGTTCTGGGCTCCCAGAGCTCTGCCCAGATCTCTACTAGAAGGCTTCTCCTCTGTTGCAAGTCTCCCTGCTGACTGCTCCTTAGGTTCCAGTCCAGGCAGAGTGTTAGCCACGTCAGGTAACTGACAACCAGATACTGAGTGATTGAGTAAATTAAAATGCTTGTGCTTGAGGACACCCAGAGCAGGGGAGGCATGGCACCGTAGGCAATCTCAGGGCCCAGGGCTTCTGAAGGCTTGACAAGAGGCCCGGGACTGCAGTGGCACAGAATTCACAGACTTTTTCCCTTTGCTCTCCAATCCAGCTCCGTGGGAAGGGTTCTTGTGGCAGAGACCTAGGGCCTCAACAAATTTCCCTCCCAAAGAAAATAAAGTCTTCCCTACACATTACAAGGTACCTGGGGTTCCAAGGAACACACGAGGTCAGACAATTAAGTTCACAAACTTGTCCTAGCAAAAGTGCTGCCTACTTCATTGGTGAATATCACTGCAGTCATCAGATGGCTTTGAAGGGCAGTACTTGGAAGGTGACTATAGTGATATTCAGCAACCAGGTATGTAGCAGTTTTTCTAGGATGAGTTCATGAACTTGATTATCTGAGCTCATGTTCCAAAGGGGGAGCCGGAGTTCGGTTCCTTCTCTGCCGCCAACACTCATTGGCTGAGTGACCTTGGGTACGTGATGGAACGTTTCCGAGTTTCATTTTTCTCATTTGGCACTTTTGGACTTTCAGATGAGATATGCCGATGGCACCTCATAAAACAGTACAGTGCTGTGAAATGTTAGCTAAATCCATAGTATTTTTATATTATGGCTCTCATTCTTACAGACACACTTTTGCCTAAATTACCTAAATGTGAATGTGAGGGAGGGAAGGGGTGCTAGGAGCTTGAGGGGGAACTTTGTAAAGCCATTGGGGGCAGAGAGAGAGGTGAGGGTGAGCATGCTGAGATTCAGGCACTTATGACACCAAGGGGGCCCGTGCCGACCCCTCTCTAAAGACTCCTATTTGGGGCTCCTGGGGCACCTGGTTCTGCAGCTCCTCCCTTGCCACCCTCGGCTGTCCACACTCACCGTGACCTCATGTGGAATCTTCTCAGTGTCACACTTCTCAGTGTCACACTGACACTTCTCAGTGTCACACTTCACAATAGACTTGTGAAGGTCTATTAGGAGGGGGTGGTGGGGAGAAGCCACTGTGCCCCCCTCTCCTCACCACTCTGCCAGTGAGTGGACAGAAATCGAGCCACGAGCACAGACTTTCCCTCACCATCTCTGAGGAGCATCGTGCAATTAAAGGCCTGACAGTTGCCATCTGTCCTGTCCTTCTCCAGTCGCCCAGGGCACAGGGATTCAGAGCCGGCACATTGTGATACTCTACAGTGCCTGTGTCACCTCTGATTTCTTCCAGAAAGTCATTAAGCAGACCTGTGTGGGAGCTGCTCCAGTGTCTGAAAACTGCCCCCAGGGCAGGCAGCACAGAGGTGGTGAGAACACACTAGGATTCCTCAAGTTCAAGGAAGTTTGGAGCCTGTGAGGGGAGACGAGAGCAGTGTGGAGTCAGGCAAGGATGAGCCGGACTTAGATCCTGACTGGACTCATTTTTCTCTTTCCCCTATGGCTCTTTCGAGTTAAGATTGAGCCTCAGATCTTCGTTAGGACCCCATAATTGCAGACAGTATGCAATGTTTCTTTGTTGAGGTTTTTCCCAAAGGCAGGGTCTGAGGCAAGAACGTGGCTGCAGGTAGTTTATCTGGGAGGGGACCCAGGGACTGAGAGGGAAAAAAAGCCAGTGATGAGATGTGGGGGTGAGCTGGTTGTCACTCAGGCAACTGGAGTTCACTCCACGGGGCACTGTGTTGCATGTACCTCAGGCTTGTCCACTGGACGCTGGCCATTTGGCCACCTGCTCCTGTCACCCTGGTACATTAGTGGCTGTGCACATCTGGCTTACACCTGCAGTAGGATGGGCAGAACCGTGAGATAGTGAAGCCGAGACCCCTGACATACTTGGTGTGAAATGCCCATTACAGCTGTGCTGAGGTCGGGAGCCTGAGGGATGCATCAGCCTTGTCTACAAAGAGACAGAGTTCTTCTTGGGAAACGGGACTTCTCCATCTCGGCACAAAAGGCAAGGACAGGGACTCTCTTTGTCCTTCCAACAGACTTGTCCTTTTCCTTTGAGAATCAGCTCATGGGTTACCTGCCCTGGGATGGCCTTGCTTGGCCAGGCTCATTAAGGCACAACTGGAAACCTCCTCAAGGCGTTCATACCTGGATGGAGTAGAGTCTATATCACATTGCCCTCCAAATGCTTGTTTGCCTGTCTGCCTTTTCAAACCCCAGTCTCTGGAGGATAAGGGACCATAAATGCTTTGTCTTTGTTTCCTGAGCACCTGGAAAACCACACAACATATGATAATTCTTGGTTAGATAATTATTTTTTCATTCATACATTTGATAGCACATCTCTCAGAAAGTGCCTTTACTTATTATCATTAATGTTGATTGAACGGAGGGGAGGAAACTCTGAGCTTTAGGAAGTCTTGGAAGAAAAGTGATGAAGGGCACAGACATTAATTGGGAACCATCACAATGGGCCAAGAAGTGATTGAGACCTGGCACCAAGATGTAGGAAAGACAATATAGAAAGATAGGTTGTTGAGGGAGACTCTCCTAGCTTCAGCATCAACTTGGGAGAGGTCTTCAGCAGTGGGTGAAGCACACAGCAATGTCATGTTCAGTGGCTGCACACAGACTAGGTGGGAGCTTGGCACCCTCCTGCTTTGAGGGTGTTGGAACCACTACTTCTCCCCCTCTGCCTCCTGACATAATAGTTTGAGCCTCTATCCCCATAGTGGTGGGACCAAGGGTTAACTACTAGTGGAAAAACAACCTGAATTTGTTTCCTAGAGTCACATCTTGCTCAGCAAGTCCCCTTAATACCTGAAGACTTTTAACAAAAGGCCATGATGTGATTTGTGGTTCAAAGTGACCATGAATTTTAGTAAATTATGTTAAGCTTACTTCCTCACAAATCACTGCTGCTACAGCAAAGATACGTGTAAAAAGATGTCATGTTGCTTAAATTGTTGAAAAGCTGGGAATAACCTAAATGTACAATAGGGGGTTTTCAGATGAGTTAAATGATGCACTTATGTACAAGCATCCATTGGTATTTACCTACAGAGTTGTTTAAAATGCTGGAAGACCAGAACCAGAAGTGATCTACATGCCCAACAATAGGAAATTCCCTGAAAAGCAAAAAAAACACCAAACAAACAAACAAAAAAAACCCAAAACAAACAAATAAGAAAACCTAATGTATGCACTACCTTCATACAGTACAAAATTGCCCCAATCCATTAAATATGATATTGTCAGTGGGTATTTGTTGACATGAAGCTCTATTTATAATATGCTAAGTGAAATAAACAAATTAAAAATTAGTATGCACACCACCATCAAATTGTTTTCACTATAATTATTTAAACGAGTGGAAAGATTAGGAATAATAATCTCTAACTATTTATCATGGTTATTTCAAAGTAGTAGAATTATATGATTCACCATCACCACCACCCTTTTTTTGGTCTGTTATTTATAATTTTTCTACAAGAAGCCCGTTTCATTTGTGGGTAGAATAATAAAAAAAAACGTTTGGGACTGGAAATGAGCAGCACACTCGCTGTTTAAACATGGGGAACATGGGGCTCACACTTAAAGTAGCATATAAAAGCTGCCTCTTTTGCGCATCTGGAAGGATTGGTGCATCAGCCCTTTTCCTTCCTTCTTCTTTCCCATCTTGCACAGAAGTGTGACTACAGGAATTAAGGGTTCATGTGGAATTGAAGTGAACTCAAAAGAGCTCAGAGAAATCTGAGCCCAGGGAAGAATTCCCCTTTTGGTATTTGACAGTCATAGAGAAGGAGCTGCTCTGATCTGAGGATGTGGACCTGTGACCCACGCTCAAAGGTTTGTGAAGATCAAGAAATTAGAAAAAGAGTCTTGAATAGGAGCCAAAATAGAAATGAGGTAAGGACTTGCCGGAAAAGTCTGGGACATTCAAGAATTGATCCGAAGGCTGGGTGTGGTGACGCAGGCTTGTAATCCTAGCACTCTGAGAGGCCGAGGCAGAAGGATCTCTTGAGCTCAGAAGTTGGAGACCAGCGTGAGCAAAGGTGAGACCCTGTCTCTACTAAAATTAGAAAAATTAACCAGAAATTGTGATGGGCACCTGTAGTCCCAGCTATTCAGGAGGCTGTGGCAAGAGGATGGCTTGAACCCAGGAGTTTGAGGCTGCTGTCAGCTAGGCTGATGCCGTGGCACTCTAGCCTGGGGCAACAGAGAGAGACATTTTCTCAAAAACAACAACAACAACAAAAAAAAAAAAAAAAAAAAAAAAAAAAAAACTGATCCTAAAGGATAAAGGAGGCCTCTCCATGAACCAGCAGGGAAATGAAAGAATAACTTGTTAAAAGCTAAAACTGTTGTAGTTTTGTCCAGCTAATTAAGTACTGAAACTGGTTTCCTACACTCTGCCTCCTGGTAAATTGTTCCCTTTACCATTTGAAAGTGGAGAGCACAGGGATGCTCAGTGCTCACACGTGTGTGATGTGCAGTGCTCACACATGTGTGATGATGGAAGCTTGACCACCAGTGGACTGGGCATGGTGCTGTCTGGAGGATTTGAGACGTGTATTAGTTATCTAATCACCGCATAGCAGGCTATCCCAAAGCTCAGTGAATTAAAACATAAGCACTTTATTATTTCTTGCAGTGCTGAGAGTTGGCTGAATTCTCCTGCTAGTCTCTCCTGAACTTAGTCCCGCGTTTGCATTCCGCTGGTGAGGCAGCTGGGGGCTGGGCTCCTCTAAGCCCTGGCAGGCCAGCTTCTCTCATCATGTAGTCATCCAGGCTGAGCTCCCTAAGTGTTCCAAGAGGGTTAAAGCCGAAGCTACCAGGCCAGTGAATGCGTAGCCCCAGACTCGGCACAGCATTGCCTCTGCTTAATTTTGGGATCCATGCAAGTTACCTGGATTCAAGGGGAGAGAAAACAGACTTCATCTCTTGATGGAGTAGCCATGTACGCATACAGGGGCAGGGGCAGATGGATACCTGGAGATCATCTCTGCGGATGGTCTAGTCAGGAAGGACCCAGCTGTGTCCATGGCTCAGAGTCTCCAATATGACCACCATTCTAAAGAGATGACACTCCCTTTACTGGAAGGTCACCTAACAAGGCTGATGTCACAGTTTCTTGGGGCTCTGAACTAGAAGAGTAGACACTGTGTGGTGACCTATGGAAGGAGAGACCTACTGGCCACATGCCCCAACCAGTCCCCAGAAGGATAACAAAGGAACACAAGGAAGGGCACAGATTGGGTCTGGAAGGGGAAAAGCTATATAGGCTAGGGCCAGGGGATCACTGCTGGTCAGCCTCAGGTCCAGAGGTGGCATTCAGCCACGCAGAAGCTGGTCTCTCATGGGGCTCACTAGCGAGTGTCAGCACCCATCCCCACCCCCTCCTGTCAGCAGAATCTCAGGGATGAGATGCACCCCTCCCAGATGTGGGCAGCAGGGTCGGAGGCATCTTGGGGGTTGCCACAGTCCCAGCACTCACAGCGTCAGTGCCACAGCAGCAACACAGGTGATGGTGAGGATGACAGCACCGCACTTAACTGCACGGAAAGCGACAGAACAGAGAGTTCCCTGGGAGCTCAATGATCTGCCCAAGGAACGCTGCCGGCCCCACCTCCACTGATGTCAAGCTCATTTTCTCCCCGGTGCTGTGATCTCAGCTCCAAGGCCCATAGACCACTCGGTGACCTCCATTCATACAGATTACCACGAGTAAGACTGTGTGTTTAGCTATTGATTAATTATACCTGGTATTTTTCCAACATGGATTTTTTTCCAACATTGTTTCCAGTCTACCCAGGCCCCTGGCTGAATTTTCACTCGGTGTTTCGAATGCCTCTCCCTTCCCCAGTGCCTCCCTCCAATATCACCAGTGAAGTGTGGTGGGTTGTAAGGGGGGGGGGGGCACTCCAACTTTCCTTTCCTTGCAGATCCCAAAGCCCCCAGAGGTCCTGCAGCCACCACAGGGCCGGGAGAGGCAGAGGTGTCTAATTGGAGCCGCAGCCTAAAGCCACATAAATATTAAATCACCCAAGAGCCAAAATCTTCTGGGAGGGGCAATCTGTGAGCAGGGAGCAGGAGCTATCCATCATGAAGAGGCCAGGGGAGAGGAGGGAGGAGACGGCCAGCCATCCATGCTGTGGCCAAGCTGGGCCCAGGCTGGGATGGTGGAGCCAGGCCCCCAGGAAGGGTCTTCATGACCCGTCCTCACAGAGGGGAAAAAAGGCCTGTTATGCTAAAGGGATAAAGAGAGAGGATAAAGATGCTTGTGAGGGCACTGATGATTTTTCAAACCTCCTTTTCCATCAGCAGAGCAATCACCACCTTTCTAGTAGTGGCTACAGTTATGGGGTTGCCCCAAAGGAAACAACTAGCTCCTTCCCCTTCCTGGAGTAGAAGACCCCACGGAGCTGTGCTCTGAAAGGAATCTTATTGTTTTTTTTGTTTTTTTTTTTTTCTCAAGGGATGAGACATAGTCACTGTATAAATACTTCTACAAGGGAGTTTCTGGGCAGGGATGGGCGTCGATGGCCATAAATAATACAAAGGCAGGCCACTGATAGCATGCTCTCCTTGTCTGGCTTGGGAGCAGAGAAGGTTCCAGGCTGATGTGGATTCTAAGAATACCCTTCCCCACTTCCTGTGGGCTTTATCAAGGTGTGTGAGTGGCACCCACGTCTCTCTGGACACAGAATGAGGGACTGTGTGGGCCGGGGGACACCTCCAGGCTTCTTGCCCCAGCCTGTCATTGTATGGAGCGGGAGGGTGGGACTACTCTGTCGGAGGAGGTGCACACAGGGGCAAAGAGCCCCCAGGACGCAGAGCTGGAATCCGATTCACTCTGGTTCTTCCCCAGGATCTTGTATGTGTTTTTAACTCTGACATAGATTAATAATTTATGTAGAATAGTAACTGAAAATCATGGATCACCCTCACATAGGCATCAGAAAGAGGGACCAAGGAGCTGTTGGCTTCTCTTTTCGACCCAGGGTAAGTGTCCCAGCTCACTTCCTCAATCCTCTCTGAGAGGAGGGAAACTCATGTGATTGGTCCAGTCCCAGGACATTTCTTAGCTCATGTTCACAGGGATGGCTGACTTACCTTCAGTCCTCCCAGGCAGCAGAGCCTGAAGTAAGAGTTTGTGTAGCATAGTTTATTTGGGGATCTGACCCTCAGGAGCCCAGGATTGAGGAAGCATACAAGGAAAGGGAGAAAGCCAATCCCAGGCTTACTGAGCTGGTTACAACTGTGGGGGACAGGAACTCAACCCTGCTGGGACCCTAGAATTGCCTGAGCGTTGATCCCCTTGGTCACATACCCCTTTGTTCAGAGGTTGTTTAATCCCCTCACTTGAGATTTGCGTGCGTTGATGGAATGAGGGGGCAGGCTCCACAGCACAGCAAAAAGCCCCAGGGTGGAAAGCAAGAGATAGCAGGTGCAGCCGAGGTGAGCCCTCTCCTGATACATTTATGTGCCGGCTGCTATAGTGATGGCCAAAGCAACAATGAAGGGCAAGAGAATGTGAGATGAAGCATAAAAAGTGATCGATATACTCATGCATTAAAGAAAATGTTCTTTCATTTTATTTGCCTTTCCATACCAGGGGGGTGGCTGGGTGATTGTGAGATCTTAACACTTGGGTTTGGCCCAAGGCCCCTTAGGCTTTAGGCTAAATCAGTGGTTGTCAAACTTGAACTTACATCAGAATCCCTTGGAGGGTATGTTGACACATGTATTTTTGAGACCTTTCCCAGAGCTTCTAATTCCTTAGGTCTTGGTGGGCCTGAGAATTTGCATTTCTAACAAGTTTCCAGGTGGTACTGATGCTGCTAGTTTGGATGCCACAGGTGGAAACCACTGGGCTAAGTTCTTTGTCTCAGCCCGAGGTAGTAAAGAGTTCTGAGAGGGGTTTCTGGCATGAGTTTGGTTAAAATAGCAGCACCTTTCCCTAGTGTGTCATTGGCGATCGTGAGCCTCCTATGAAGAAGGGAGGATGCTGACATCCCTATCCATTATCCCCCCAAAGAGAGTTCCAAACCCCACTATTAACTCCTTATAACATCGATAACATCAGTCTTCACTGCATCCATTTTGCAATGGATGCCGGATTTGATTGCAGAATTGTGACAGTCAGATAGGGTATCCAAAAATTTTTTAAAAACAGCTTTACAGAGGCATAGTTTACATATATCCCGTTGGTCACCCATTTGAAGTGTATATTGCAGTCCTTTTTAGTATATTCACAGAGTCGTGCAATAGCTGCCACGATTAATAATAGAACATTTTCACCCCTCCAAAAAGACTCCGGTCCCATGGGCAGCCATTCCCTATTTCTTCCCTCAACTCCCACCTCTTTCTTTCCAGTCCAAGGCTGCTATTAATCGATTTCCGTCTATAGTTTTGTCTGTTCTGGAAGTTTCATCTGAATAGATTCTGGACATTTCATATGAAGGGATTTGTGAAATATGTGCTCTTTTGTGCTAAGCTTCTTTTACTTAGCACAGGGTTTTCAAGGCCCATTGTACAGATCCACCACTTGTGTTCATCCATCAGTTGGGGGACATTTGGGCTGCTTTTATTTTCGGGCTATCGTGAATAATGCCTCTGTGAGCATTCATGTACACATTTTTGTATGGAGATGTGTCTTGAATTCTCTTGTGTTTATAAGTAGGAGTGAAATTTCTGGTTCATATGGTACTTCCACATTCGGCATTTTTGGGGAACAGCTAGACTGCTGTCCAAAGTGATTGCATCAGGACTCATGAGCGAAGATTCTAACTATTTACATCCTCACCAATGCTCGTTATCATCTTTTTGATTATATTCATCCTTGTGGGTGGGAAGTGGCATCTCACTGTGGGGCTTGACTTGCATTTCTCTAGTGGTTAATGATATTAAGACTCTTGTTCTGGGCTTATGGGACATTTGTATATCCTTTTGGAGAGACGTCTATTTAAATTCTTTGGTTTTTAATTGGGTTATCATTTTATTTTTGAGTTGAAAGAGTTTTTATTAATCTGGATACAAGTCCCTTATCAGAACTGGCAAATTTCTTCTCCCATTCTTGAGTTATCTTTTGACTTTTCTGAAGGTACCCTTTGAACCACAAACGTTCTCAAATGTAACATAATTTTTTATTTGTCTGTTCTTTTATCACTTGTGCTTTTGGTATTGTATCTAAGCAGCCTTTGCCTGATCCAAACTCATTCATATTTATCCCTATATTTTATTCAAAGAGTTTTACGGTTTCAATGTTTATATGCTGATTTATGATCCGACTTCATTCTTTTGCATGTGGAAAACCAGTTGTAGCAGCACCACTGGTGAGAAGGACTGTTTTGTCTCTTACTGTCAAAAATCAATTGACCATGAATGTAATGTTTATTTCTGATGCTCTTTTCTGTTCCATTGATTTGCAAGGATATCTCCTTTGAATTTTTAATTGACACATAATTGTACATATTTATGGGGGTACAGAGTTATATTTTGATACATGTATATAAGGACAAATGAGGGTAATTAACATATTTATCATTTCAAATATTTACCACTTCCTTGTGTTGGGGAAAGTCAGAACCCTGACTGTCTTCTAGCTATTTGACAATATTTAGTAATTTATTTATAACTATAGTCACCCTACAGAGGTGTAAAACACTAAAGCAATTCCTCCCACTAAAGCAATTCCTCCTTGTAAGTTTACATCCTTTAACCAACCAACCTCTCCTTACCCCTCCCTCTCTCCTACCCTTTCCAGCCTGCAGGAGCCACTATTTTACTCTCTACTTCTATAAGATCAACTTGTTTATCTCCCACATGTGAGTGAGAACGTGAGGTATTTATTTTTCTATGCCAGATTTATTTCACTTAACATAATGTCTTCCAGGCTTATCCATGTTGCCATGAGAGATAGGATTTTATTCTTTTTTATGGCTGAATAGTAATCCATTGTGTATATACACCTCATTTTATTTATCTGTTAATCTATTGTTGGATACCCCAGTTATTTCTTGGCTGTTGTGGGTAGTGCTGCAGTAAATATAGAAGGGAAGATATCTCTTTGACATACTGATTTACTTTCCTTAATGGTGGGATAGCTGGACCATATGGTAGTTTCATTTTTAGGTCTGTCTTTGTACCAGTACCACATTCTTAATTACTTTAGTGCTTTAATAAGTTTCAAAAACGTGCAGTATGAGTCCCACAATTCTGTTTTATTTATTTGAGATTGTGTTGATTATTTTAGATTCTTTGCATTTTTTTATGTAGTTCAAAGGATAAACTTGTCAATTTCTTTAAAAAAAAACTGATATATGGACAGGGATTTTATTGAAGTGGCAAATAAACTTGGAAGATGTGCTATCTTAACCATTATTGTCTTTTAATCCATGAATATGGGATGTCTTTCCATTTATTTGCATCTTCTTTAACTTTTTTCATGGTTATAGCTTTCAGGGTATAATATTGTACTTTTTTTGTTAAATTTATTCCAAAATATTTATTGATTGTATTAATGTTGGTACTATTATATATATAATTGACTTCTTAATGTCATTTTCAAATTGTTCATTGCTAGTATATTGATTTTTTGTATGTTGATCTTTTACTTTGGACTTTTCTAAAATCATTTATTAGTTTCAACAGGTTCTCTTCAGATTCCTCAGGATTTCCTACATACAAGATTATGTTCTCTGTGAATAGAGATAGTTTTATTTCTTCCTTTCTAGGCTAGTTGTCTTTTATTTCTTTTTCTTCTTTATCATGGCTAGAACTTTTCATTTTAATGGAAGTTGTGAGTGTATGTAGTTGTCTTGTGTCTCATCCTACTAGGGAAACATTCAGTCTTTCATCATTAAATGTACTGATAGCTTTGGATTTTTCATAGATGCTCTTTATAAGGTGAGGATGTCCCTTTCTATTTCTAGTTTGTGGAATTTCTTTTCTTTTCTTTTCTTTTTTTTTAATCATAAAAGCATGGATTTTTTTCAAATGCTTTCTCTATATCTATGGAGATGATCATATGGATCCCCCAGAAGACAAAACTTCAGATCTTCAGATGTTAAACCAACCTTGAATTCCTGGGATAAATCTCACTTGGTCATGCTGCATAGTCTTTTTTATATGTTACTGGATTTGATTTGGTAAATTTTGCTAAGGATTTTTCACATCCATATTCATAAGTAATAAAAAAGTTTTGCTTCTTTGAATTTTCTTTTTCTATGTAAACAACCATTTTGTGTGATCTCTTAGAGATTTCAAAGCTGGATAATTATATGAAGACTTAGTTTTACTTTGAAAATTTGATTATGTTATAGAGAATTCTAAATTATAAACTAGTAGAGCAAATCTGTCAGTCTTTCCTGAGAGGAAATCATCTGAGATAAACCAGTAAATCAGTATTTTTGGAGATAGTTGGAGGATATTGAAAATAATTTTCTCTAAAAATAAATCATTCTACATTTGTCTTTTGTTGTTATGATTGTTATCCCCCAAGGAGTTTTATTTGATATAATGAGTAGAAATTTCATTTGAGACTCAATTATCAGTATACTCAAATACTAATGATGCTATATGTCTCATTTCTTACTCAGTAACATACTCATGGTACAGTCAATATACTGATGATATTCTCATGAACATTTATGTGATATATATCATTTGACATAATGAGTTGTTCTTTGAGAGACTACAGCATCTTTCATTTGAATGATGCTTATAGGCCACTATATCACGTTTTTAGAATTAAATCTATGACTTAAATTGTTCTATAGCTACAAAGTTTATGTTTATGATCTTGCTGAGTGTGAGATGGTAGGGATGATACATCCTGTGTGCACAGATGTTCACAGGGAAGGTTGAAAGGTAGAAACTTAACTGAGGATAGAGATTGGGGCTGGAACTAGAGATTGGGTGTCATCTTTTGAGGGAAAAAGTGTAAGATACCAGCAGAGGGCTGAACTTTGAGGGATATCTATATTGGCAAGAGGAGAGGAAAAGGAAATAGTTCACGTAATAAACAGGAGCCATCAGAGAAGTAAGAGAAGAGCCGGAGGAATAGAGGAAGGCCAGGGTGGTCAACAAAGTGAAACAATGGAAAAGGATAAGTGGCTAAGAACGGTCCTTCAGATTAGAATGCAATGAGTCATTCTGTGACTTTAGAGAGAACATTTTTGGTTATACCAGAGAACCTAACATGCTCAAAAACTAGACTATACATATTGTGAGGATTAATATGATAATAAACATGAAGTAACTTTATGAGCTAGATTTTATTATTTTTGTCTCATAAATGATGAAATAGTGGCTCAGAAATGTTAAGTAGCTTGCTGGAGATCAGACAGAAAGTCCACTGCAAGGTGCATTTCAAACAAATCTGATGTTGAAGGAGAAAGCAGGAGATTTCAGTGGCAGATGATGAAGCACAGGGCAGGCACATAAGAGATGGGAACCTATAGGTGAATGTGGAAGTGGTTGTTGGAGAGGGAGCACTGTGTTCAAGGGTAAGAGTGGATACTCTTTCCTCTGGGAGCCCCATAAGATGACCACAGAGGGCACTCAGCACTGCATGGCCCTTCTCACTAACTCCGCTCCTCCTTTGTAAACTGACTTACCCTAGAAAGAAAGATCACTGGAGTCACAGAAAACAGTGACTATAAAACAGAGAGCTACATTCTGAGAGTTAACAGAATATTTTTTCAGACTGGAAGAGCTAATTGGTCATCTATAACAAGATGCAAAATTCTATTTTGTTTACAGAATATAGTGGCTCTGTAAAGCATAATACAGCATAATAACCATCAGAGATGTGTCCTCGCTGAATCCAGCAGCCCCTCCTCCCCCACAGGTGGAGAGCACATATGGTGAGACTGCATTTAATTGGGCCCCGTTGTTTTGAAATTTGTGAAGCTTGGGTCAGAAGCGAGGCAGAAGCTTAGCTTTGTTCTATTTATGGGTCCAAAAAAGAACTTTTAAGTTATTTGTTTATTTAAGCAAGGATGGGTGTGTTTTATCTTCTTAAGAACATAAATGATTCTCAAGAACAGAGCAACAGCGGTGCACACACAGGTCATGACTACTCCAACTATACATGATTTTTTGCCTCCTATTACAACATGCCTCAAAGATCTTCTTAACAAATTCTTGATTGGTTAATAGTACTGGTCATCCCCCTATTTAAAATAATTGAATACTTATTCAATACAATGATTTAATTAAATAACTATATAACCATATAACTTCCTTTACAATATTCAATGATCCCAAGGGCCTCTTCTTGGGCTGACTTGGTGAGTTAAGTTTTTTTGTTTGTTTGTTTGTTTTTGAGACAGAGTCTCATTGTGTCACCCTTGGTAGAGTCCTGTGGTATCACAGCTCACAGCAACCTCAGACTCTTGGGCTTAAGCTATTCTCTTGCCTCACCCTCCCAACTAGCTGGGACTGCAGGTACCCACCACAATACCTGGCTATTTTTTGGTTGTAGTTGTCATTGTTGTTTGGCAGGCCTGGTCTGGATTTGAAGCTGCCAACAGGCGCAGAACCAGCCATGAGTTAAGTTTTATTTTTTTCATTTTGTTGGTATTCAGCAACATCTGATCAAACTTTTTTCTTTTCATTTTGTTTCTTTTTTTCTTTTGTTCTCTTTTCTTTCCTCCTTCTTTCTTCTTTTCTCCCTCTCTCCCTTCTTCCCTCCCTCCATTCCTTCCTGCTTTCCTTTTCCCCCTTTATTTGCCTTTCTTTCTCTTTTAAAGAAACAAGTTCCTTTGGGGACTATCTTTAGCAGTCTACCCAATCTGTACATTTTAACACTCAAGATCCTAAGTAGTAAAACAGAATATATGTTTCATGTTTGTATCAAAATTGCTCATTTCCAAACCACATAATTATCTTGTGAGGAATTTATTCTTCACACTGATGAGTAGAGTTGAACAAACATAGAAACAAATATCAGAACTGAAATATAGAAACTTGGCTGCCCTCTGCTCCTCCTACTCCTCTAGCTGTGTTTCCTCTGGTGGGGGAGACCATGGCGGTAGCTCCCAGGGACTTGGGGAATTCGTAAGGCAAGTGCCAGGGTACAAGACAAGCCAAAGGCTACATTAGGCCTGGGATTTTTTTGGTTTGATTTATGCCACTGGGGAAACACACTACAGTTAGATGCATTTATAATATTTATGCCTAAAAAAGGAGTATGTAACCTTAGCTGGCCATGATAATGTGACCAGAGGTACCACCCCATAAACTTACCTCATCATCTCTTGCCATTACGATTCTCACCAGAGCAGGTGGGGCCTGACCTGCTCACTCACTGGGTTTTATTTTGTTCACAGTGTCATTTTCACTCTGGGTCAGAAAGAAATGATTTATCAGCTTGTGACTCAGGCCGATGGCCTTTCAGGTTAACACTGCTCTCAGATTCTGATTTCAGAGTTGGTTTGGGAGTAATTGCACTAGCCTAGGATTATTTGACATTATTTTCTGTGATTGGTTTGCAGAAGTCCTTTGAGTAGGGCTTCTGTCACCTTCCTACATAATAACAATGGAGTTATTTCTGATATGGATTTTATGGGTCAACACTTTGGAAAGAAACTGTAAATGCCAGTAGACTGGGCCTCCTGGACCGTGAGTCCTGCAGCCGAGCAGCCCATGGGGATGTGCCTCTTAGTGCTAAAGGCAACCACTTTGTTTACAAAGCTCCAGTGCTTTGCAAATGTCTGCCGTATTCTGCCTATCAGCCTGCACTATCTGCTAAGTCTGATAACCAATGGGAAGGAAGGAAGGACATAAGGATTAAAAAATAAAAAAGAGTGATTATGCAGGTTAAAAGTCTCCATTCAATAGATTTGAAACGGGCAAAAATGAAGCGTATCGAGAGTCAATATGAGCAGATGTGGAAGATACTGCATGGGTTAAAGATCCCAGCACCAGGCCTCCTAGTCATAGATATTGATGTAGAATTGCAAGACTCCAGAGGGACCAAAAGAAAAGTGTGGAAACATCCTCTGCATGTCCAGCTCAATGTTCCTTTTGGCACTTTCTTTCCTCTCCAGTGGTGATTGATAGCTGGCTGAAAACTGTGGACGGCAATGCCTTCCTTTTTTTACAACTGTTATCCACTGGCTGCTGGTTCCAATTAACCCACGTCAAGAGGGAGGTGGTATAAATCCTTAGGGAACATGGAAGTTAACTGGTGAAATGGAAGTTGGGGACTACTGTATAGAAACAGAATCTAGGGGTGATTGCCGTTCAGCTTGGCAAAGACAAAGGTGAGGGTAGAACGTGATCAGAGCTGGAAAGCCGTGAGCAGAGCAGGGTGGATGAAGTGAGTCAGAATCGTCCACTTCTCCACAGGCCAATGATTATGAAAAAGTGGAAGGATAGTATATGGAATTTGTTTTTCCCCAAAATAATTGGTACTCATTGGGAGAGTGGAAATGATCAGAATTAGAATTGTTCTTTAGAAAGAGCACACACACACACACACACACACACACACACGCCACTGTTTGTGACAGAGATAGCTGCTATGAGCCGCTGCTGAGACCTGCCTCAGCCCAGCCCACCCTGAATTCTGAGCCCGCTGCCCAGACAGACAGCTTTTCTTTTGCTCTCACCTCTGGGACATCAGTGCTGTGCTCTCCCCAACTTCAGAATCCCATATCCAGCAGCCTCCCTGTGGGTATTCTCAGCATCAAGACCTCTCCACTGATAAAAACTGAAAGCGTAAAGGTTCACACCCCTTCTTTTCCCATCCTGTAGCCTTGTTAAAGTCACTAAGACAACCTTTCTGCTTCTGAAATAATCCAGCTTCTGAGTGCCAGTGACCATCTAATTACCAAACTCAAGGATTTTTCTTTAGCCCCGAATCTGCTTGTTCTTTTATATTTGAAGCTTTATTTATTTATTTATTTTTTTGCAGTGTTTGGCCGGGGCTGGGTTTCAACGTGCTACGGCGTCCTGCTCCTTTGAGCCACAGGCACCACCCTTGTATTTGAAGCTTTTGATCATCATCAGCTTGTTGAGTTTTTCCCTCCTTAGACTCCCAGGATGAACACTACCTTCATCTCAGTCCTGCCGTCCCAGTGGCTCTCTTTCCTTCTTAGATTACTTCTCTTTTCCTCACTATCTAAAATTACATATTCCACAAAGGTTCTTTAACATTTACTTGCTCTTTCTGTCTCCTGTCCCCCATTAATATATTCTGTTCTGACTGCTCACTTTTTCACCTCTGGGTAGAACACTCTCAGATCCACCTTTAGAACTCTGATTCTGTGTCTACCTTGTCCCTACATTTTCAAATTCCCAATGAGTATCCTATACAAATATCCCACGCAAAATTCAAAATTATCTTTCACCTTAAACCTATGTCTCTTTCTGATTTATCTGTTTTCTTCTCCCTATTCACCTCCAATAGCACCATCATTCCAGGTTCCAAAACCTGTGGGTCTTTGTGGATTTCGTACAGTTTAAAGTTCTCGGTTTGGCTTTCTTCTGTAACTAAAGAACACATCTCTTTGTTCTTCTTTTTTCATTTCCATTTTCTTCTCATGCTTTTTTCATTCAACAAGTATGTGGACTACAAATATGTATTAAGACAGCAGATGGAGATTCAAAAATGCTAACTTGGATGTGGAGAGAAGGGAACACTTCTGCACTGCTGGTGGGATTGCAAACTAAGACACCCTCTATGGAAAGAAATATGGAGATTCCTCAAAGAATTAAAAGTGTACCTTGTATTTGATCCTGCAATCCTATTACTAAGTATCTACCCAGAAGAACAAAAATCATTTTACCACAAAGACATTTGCACCAGAATGTATATTGTAGCTCAGTTCACAATTGCCAAGTCATGGAAGCCACCCAAATGCCCATCAACCCATGAGTGGATTAACAATGTATATGCATACCCTGAAGTACTACTCAGCCATGAGAAAGAATGGAGACTTTACATCTTTTATGTTTACCTGGATGGAGTTGAAACACATTCTACTTAGTATCTCAAGAATGGAAAAAAAAATTTTCAATGTACTCAATACTAATATGAAACCAATATATAAACAATTATATGCCCACACGAATGGTAAAACACTAATATAGTCTAGCAAGGGCGAGGGGAAAGAAGAAAAAGAGGAGGGTAAAGGAGGGAGGGTAATTGGAGGATCTCACCTGATGTGCACAGTGGGAGGGTGTTCAGCATGCCCCCGGGAGAAGGGCTCAACTACAACTTGAACTTTACCATAGAAATGAAAACAATGTAACCTAAAATTTGTACCCTCATATTAATTTGAAATAAAAAAATTAAAATTAGGCTCAATGCCTGTAGCTCAGTAGCTAGGGTGCCAACCACATACACTGGAGCTGGTGGGTTCAAATCCAGCCAGGGCCTGCCGGACAACAATGACAACTACAACCAAAAAATAGCTGGGTGTTATGACAGGCGCCTGTGGTCCCAGCAGCTTGGGAGGCTGAGGCAGGAGACTCGCTTAAGCCCAGGAGTTTGAGGTTGCTGTGAGCTGTGATGCCACAGCACTCTACCCAGGGTGACATAATGAAACTCTGTCTAAAAAAAAAAAAAAAAAATTTAAATTTAAAATTAGAAAAAAAGAAGAGTTAACACGGTTCTTGTTCTCATGGCTCTCAGAGTCCAACAGAAATAGAAATGCACAAAGACAACAATTGTGAAGAAATGTGATCACTGCTATAATGAAGACACCATCACAAAATGATAGAAGCAGCAGACTCGTATTTATTGGAAAGATCCAGGTAGGCAGCACAGGGGAGGTAATGCTTGAGTTGAAACTTGAAGAGACAGAATTTTACTAGATAGGCACTCTGATGACTGAGTATCCAGGGAATAAGGAAGAACATGTACCGCTAATACACAGAGTGATCCAAGAGACTCACTTTCAGAGACTGTCTATGATTTGATACTTGGATAGTCAAAGGCATGCACAACAGAGATAAATGCATTTTTGTGTAATGGTAAGCAGTTTAGAATTCAGCTTTTGGTCAGTGGTAAACTAGGAAAACATTTTCATGAAGAGAGTGACATGACCAGATTTATATGCTGGAAAAATTGCTCTGGTTGCTCTGCAATGATTGCATAAGGAGAAGAGTAAGACCAAATGCAGGAAAATATTAAGCAGAATATTTAATGGTCCAATGAAAGATGATTGACAGTGGACTTAGGGAAGAGGGGACAAAAATACATAAAAGAATCAACAAGACATGATGACTGATTAGGTATCTGATGAGGATCTTGGTTTGGTCCTTTCATAAGCTGACCCTAAAAAAGGGCCCTCAGCACCTGTGCCTGGGTTGGGGTGATGAATGAATGGAGCCCAGGAAAACCTGGGTAACAGGTCTGCCCACAGCCACAGGGACCTCCCTCCGTCATGGGTGTACGAAGAAGGCATCTCGATAAACCCCAGAAGAAAACAGAGAGGTTTTGAGGAATGGGAAAGATAATTTATCTGTTCGTCATTGAGTGTCGCTGTGAAATGGAAAACATTATTCTTGCCTTCTGGGACTAAACGCTGAAAGAAGACATCTGTTTATGGCGTTGTCTTGGGCATGTTGTATAAATCCATGTTTAAATAATAATTTGGAATGAATTGTGAGGAGGACAGGGAAAGGGAGCAGATCTCAGTATATTCTTCCTTTCCTAATAGGACCTCTTGCCCCAGGGGTTTCTCAATCCCAGCCATAGGGACATTTTAGACTGGATTAATCTTTCTTTGGGGATGGGGCTTTGTTCTTGCCGGTTGTCAGATGTTTATCAGCATCTTTGACCTCTGCCTCCCACCCCCCAAGGTTGTGACAACCAAAACTGTCCACAGATATTGACAAATGTCCTCTATAGGGACAAAATCACCTCCAGTATATAACCACTGCTTTGCACTACTATTTGTTGAATATTAATGTGTATAGCAATTGCCTGGGGACCTTGTCCAAACATATATTCTGATTTGGTAAGTCCAGGCAGGGCCTGAGACTCTGCGTTTCCATCAGGCCCCCAGATAACACCCTTTGCTACTATTCCAAGGAGCACACTCCCGGTAGCTCCATTTTAACACTGCCTGCCTTTCCTCCATTCCATGCACCCTCCCACCACACAGGATGGAGGCTGGGCGGCTGGAGACGTTACCAGGGCCTCTCCTTGTATCAACAAGGCCGTCCACTATGCAGAGACCCTCACCTCATGTCCTGTTCTTCACATTCTCAGCTGGAGGGACATAGAGCAGATGGGAGGAAATTAATGAGACCTCACTGTCAACGCCTCTGAGGTCACCTAGAAAGCCTTGGGCATCTCGAGATCCGAAAGGCCGGGAAAAGAGCTCGCACATCAGCCAAGGCAGCTGTGACTCTGTGCACTGGTGTAGTTCAGAGGGTGCAGCAGCTAATGGGCCAGATGGTCTGGGCCTTGTCTCTGGCTGGGCACGTGCCTCCTCATCCCCCACACTCACCCAGTGATTTCCTCATTTGTTCCTTCCCTCCGGAAACAGCCATTTTAAAATGAAATGTGACCAAAGGCTCTCTTTCTTCTCAGCCATTGAGTTTTCAGATGTTATGTTTAATCATGGAACTTTCTTTGAATGTCCTAACAGCTTGTATTATCTGAAAGCCAAGTAGTATTGTGGTTTGGAGCCAAATGGGGGGGGGGGGGGAATATATATATATATGTGTGTGTGTGTGTGTGTGTGTGTGTTTGTGTGTGTACCTCTATTCCCACCCTTAAAAATGGGATTCTTAAGCATGGCATTCTCTCATTAAGTGCAAATAATTACTGGAGGTGTCACTTTACTATTAACATATTTGAGCTAAACCCTTTACTAAAACTGCCCCAGAGGGGCCAAAGAGATATTTCTTAAACTGGGAGGGCAGGACCAAAGGGGTGTCTTCTGGTTGACCTGCTCTCAGCCCAGAAGTTACTGAGGACTGAAGCTTGTTATCCTGAGAAGTCTTCCCATCAAACTGAAGTCCTTCAAGGCTGTAAGAGCAGGTATATACTTCTTTCTGCACTATCTTTATTTTAAAATTGACCCTTTTATTCAGTCTTGAGCGTGGTGGACTTCCTAAGCCATTCTCATGTGAACCTACACATCTATCTGGGGTTGGGGATGGAGCTTCATGCCAAAACTTTCACCTTGCTTAGCCTTAAAATTCTCTACTGAAGTCCTGACAGGCACCTGAGTGAATGCTAAGGGAATGGGCATCTATTCCAGCCACGTACCCAAAAATTGCTTTTCTCGTCCATGGCTGCCTCCTTCCCATCTCGCTGACTGCCACCGCTGGACTGTGTAGGCACAGCTGTCGCCTCTGGCTTCGTGGGATGCCTCCACGAGAATCCTTCCGCTAACATGTGCATACTTCTCCATTGTTTTACCACTTTGTTTTTCTTTGTCTAGAACAGCGGTTCTCAACCTGTGGGTCCTGACCCACGGGAACTGTATTAAAGGATCATGGCATTAGGAAGGTTGAGAACCACTGGTCTAGAAGAATCATTACAGAATTAGGTTGTGACTCAAAAAAAAAAAAAAAAAATCCAATTTAACTGGTTTAAGAGCTGATGGGAACAAATGAGGAATTCACGGCTCCTCAAGGCTAGGTGGTTCCCATCCCCAGTCCTAATAAAAGGGTGACCTGTAGTGTTACCAGAGCCCAGTTAGAGTTAGAGGCCTTGAGAGATATTACCGTTGCCAAAAGGCAAATGAAATAAAGACGGAACACATTGATCTTGCTGTTCTCCCATCTTCCAGTCACCTATGGGTGCCTCCCACTGCCAGAACTCAGGGGGAACCTGGCTGCAAAGTTACTCCTGGAGCTACAGTTGGTTTGGGGCAGTCTTGGGGGGCCTGGAGGAGGGACAGAAAGGCAGATGTGGTTCTGATGGCCTGGACAGGAGTGGGCGAATGGAGAATCATCATCATTATATATCCTTTCATTCCCATCACAAGTGCTTGGCGTTTGTTCTTAACCGCAAAAAGCACCTGCAGGAGATGTACCACTGCACCAAGGAGCGCATGGGGGCTAGTCCCCAAATGGCTAACAGCATCGGTGGGTTATAGGCAGAGCAGACGATCCAAGTCTGCGTCTTACTAGGATTCCCAGCTGATCTGTGTGTACATTAAAGTGTGACATGCACTGGGGCAAAGTTTGTTTTATGTAGAGAAGTTTCTGTACAGAGACCTTACCAGCAAATGTGGCTCACACTACAGGTCTGGCTCCATGAGCCGACTATTGACAATTCCCTATCTTCCCAGTTGATGCAAATTCCACCATCTGTTGGGGTGTGTATGGACTCCAGCGCTGGTCCAGACAATCCACACAGCGTGATTCAGAAGCAGCGTGTGGGCTGCCCACAGCCGGGCTCCCTCACTGCATGAAGGCAGCTGTCCTCAGCTGGTCCCCTGTGGGTCTCCCCATCATCGGTCTGTTTCACTTGCAGGGAGCCAGCTCCCAGAGCTGCCGTTTAGCAGATGCAAACATCCTACGTAATTATTCTCTTCCCAGGCAAAGCAGTATAGCTGCCTCTACCCACATCAGCAGGAACATCTTATTTAAAGTTCACACCCGAGGAGCTGATGGTGTTAATAGCTAATTTCTCCTAAATGAGCTAGAGAACTGGGAGGCCTCATCCCCTACACTGACAGCTGGGGGTCTGTGTCCATCTGCCTGGCCTCTGCCGGCTCTGGTGCTGCTTCTGGGTAGAGGACTACCCCTGTGAGCTGCTCACAGTGCAGTGTCCCTCCTGTTCATTGAGGGGTGTGGCACCCCAGCCTTCCACACCCATAACCAGGGCCCTGCAGTATCCTCATCAGTTGCACAGCAAAGTCCCTGGTGGGTGAGTTGGGGTCTGATGTTCATACTTTTCCTTTCCTCTAAATGCCAGGTGAGGACCTTCATGGTAGCATGGGGGCTCAGGGGTGGGGAGTCCTCAGCAGGGGCAGGGCATTCCCCCGTCCCTCCTCATCTCTCTGTTGTCTTCTGGGAAGCGAGGATGTCAGAGAGCAGGCAGGCTGCACAGATTCTCAGGCTTGTGGTAGTGAGTGGAGATTGTGCCCCATGCCTCTTCCCCCACCCCCACTTTCCTTGAATTAGGACTTTTTGTTGCTCAAGTTTTTAGTAACCTCCTCCCGTCAAAGTACATCTGTTTCTTATGTAGAATCTTTCTAATTATAAAAAGAATACTTGCCCATTAAAGAAAATTTAGGAAACACAGAAGAGTATAAAAATTACTCATATTCCATCCCAGCACTCACCATGGAGGGCAGCGGACGTGTTCCCCTCCCCACCCCCCCGTGTGTGTGTGTGTGTGTGTGTGTGTGTGTGTGTGTAATCATATTACATCATAATTACAGCCAATGTTATTTTGTGAGAATTTCTCATGGCATTGAAATATTCTTCAAAAGGTAGCATGGAATGACTGTCTGGCATCCACCCTTTGGAGGTAACGTAATTTATTCAGCCCTTCCTCTGTTGATCACATTTAGCTTGATTCTAGTTCTACACTGTTATAATTAATACTGTGATGATGATGATTGCACATAAATCTCTGCTATGTCTGTAATTATTTCCCTCAGATAGATTGCTACAAGTGGAATTATTAAGTCAAAGGGTGTGCATGTTTCCAGACTCTCATCACATCTCACAATGTTGTCCTACAGAGATGCCGTCTCACTTTGGATCTTCTTTTCTTAACTGCCTGCTTATCCATGGCCCGTTTCTCCCACTCAGGAATTTCTTCATATTTGTGAGGGCCTTTTATAATATGTGCTAAAAATATTGACTGTTCTTTTTAGTTGTCGTAAAATATACATAACATAGAATTGACCACCTTCAGCATTTTGAGTGTACAGCTCAGTAGTGTTAAGGATATTTATGTTGTCGTGCAGACCATCTCCAGAACTTATTCGTCTTGAAAAAACTGATACTCTGTATACATTAAAAAATAACCACACCCCTCCTCTCCCTGTCTCCACAGCCCATGGTAACCACCGTTTCCACTTTTTGTGTCTATGAATTTGACTTCTCTAAGTACCTCATAAAAGTGGAATCACACCCTACTTGTCTTTTTATGTCTGGCTTTTTTCCACTTAGCATAATATTCTCAAGTTTCATCTGTGTTGTAGCACGTGCCAGAAATGTCCTTCCTCTTCAAAGAAGCATAATACTCCATTGTATGTACAAACCCCATTTCGTTTATCGATGGACACTGAGGTTGCTCCCACCTGTTGGCAGTTGGCAGTTGTGAATAATGCTGGTATGGAGCTACATGTGCATTTGTGGTAATTTTTGACATACAAATGTATAAAAATTTTTTAAAGGAAATCTGATCTATTCGGTCTTTTTTGTTGTTGTTGTTGCTTCCTCCTTCACGTCCATGTGTAGGCATTTTTTGCTCATCCAGGATTAGAAAAAATATTTTTAAAAATTTTCTTCTTTTATCATTTCTATTTGAATATTAAATTCTAGGCTATAACTAGAACAAGTTTTGACAAATGGCGTATATTGCACTCAGAATATGTTTGTCTGCAACAAATACAAACCCACTTACAATAATACCTCAAATAAAGGGAAGCTTGTCCGATGATACATGTCATCTGGGCCTCCTGGGACCGGGGAAACCCTCAGACAGAGACTGTCTCCTGTGACCTCTCCACACCACCTGTATTCTCTCTGGAGCAGGATTTTCAGCTTGTATGAGGTCTAGGAGTTCACAGAACTGAGTTCCGTATAACTGAGATGTCTCCAGAGGACCTCCAGCTCTGACTCTTTATGACTGTATATGTGCAAATTCTCTGGCTAGAGTATTTCAAACTCTCAGTCTATAATCTTGAGAACTATGCTCAACACAGTTCATGGCTCATATTTCTTTGTGTCTGCTGTTTGTTTTTCCAGCCCTCACCAGGAAATGGGAGAGTGTCAGGTGACACCAAAAGCAGATACCCCAGAATTTTCAGGCCTATGCTTTTACATGGAAATTCGAGGGAAGCTTCCAAGAGGGCATCTGGGCTCAGCAAGAGTCCTGTATGTCTATATTAAAAGAAAATGTAAAGTCACAGTTGGCTTTCTCAAACAGACCACCAATACCATCCTATGTCTTTCTTTCTTTTCTAATTAGAGGCCATCTTTATCATATATGCCTTCATTTTTCCTGGATTTCCATTTTGTTAGATCTGTTCTTATGCTGACACCACACTGTAATTATTACAGCCTTATAGTACATAATATCTGGTATAAATTCTCCTTTATTACAGCTTTTTTTTCCCCAGAGTGTCTTGTTTCTTCCTTACATTAGCTTTTTTCCAGATAGACTTTTTATTTAACTTTTCTGTTTTCTTAGTTCATGTACACATTATTGTCATTAGAATTATTTTAAAACTGGTGATAGATAAATCAGTATATTGAGAATTTACGTTTTCTAATGTGTTTTCTTTCTTTCTTTCTTTCTTTCTTTCTTTCTTTCTTTCTTTCTTTCTTTCTTTCTTTCTTTCTTTTCTCTCTTTCTTTTTGAGACAGGGTCTTGCTCTGTCACCTGGGCTAGAAACCTATGACATCATCATAGTTCACTGCAACCTCAAACTCTCTGGCTCAACTATCCTTCTGCCTCAGCCTCCTATAAGCGTACACCCCTACACCCAGCTATTTTTTCTATTTTTGGTAGAGATACTCTTGTTCAAGCTGTTCCTAAACTCCTGAACTCAAGAAGTTCTCCCACCTCTCAGAGTGCTAGCATTACAGGTATGAGCCACTGGGCTCGGCATTCACTTATTTTGACGTAAAAACAGATTTAATTTAATTTAGAGAGTTTTAGGGTCTCATAAAACCTAGAAACTTGGACCCACTTTGTCCCCAAACAAAGGATATACAACATTAACCTCATCCACCACCCTACTGAGTGAATGAACATTGTGTCTAATCTGTGTCCATGGACTTTTAACTCCAAGGGAGTTTAAAAATTGAGGCAATTAACTTGGATAACTTGGAGGGAGCATCTTCTAGGAGGCAAAAGCAGTTTTAGGTGGCTTTCTTACTCAGCTGATGGGGGCTTGCACTTCTGTATATGTAGATAAAACATGAATGTTCCAGGAACTTCAAATGGTTAGAATGTGGACATGGGTGTGTGTTAAGCAATTCAACAAACAATTAATGAGCTTCCACTCCCCGGTGCCAGGCACTGTGCTTACTTGCAGGATAGCAGTAATGGTCAGACTTGGTCCTTGCTGTGCAGTGAATAGTCTTAAATGCATCCACCATAGTAACAATGGGGGAAGGATTCTGTCAATGCCATAAAGCACCCAGCAAGTGCTGTGGGCACTCAGAGATGGGAGCACTTTGCAGCTATCAGCATTCAGGGGACCTTTTTTCCCTGATTGTTTTGTGGGAAACAGACTACAAGCCATGATCACCTTGGGGGGTGCTGGTTAAGCACACTACTTTTTCTGCTTCTCACCACTGACCTTCTGCCCATGTTCATGTTCCTGAGCCCAGTTGTATGGATGTGACCTCTGTTGACCTGCTCTCGGATGCTTTCACTAATTCCTTATCATATAATACATCTTTATTTCCAGCACCAGCTGATCCTGTTGAAAGACCACAGGCTTTGGAGTACAACTACTTTTTCCTCAAACCCTTAGCTACCTACATTACGAGCTGTGTGGTTCTGGATGAATCATCTAAAATGAGGAAGATTTTATCTCTCTTATTTGTCATCTAGGGGCAACTAATACATCTCATGTGTTGTTGCTTCAGATGTTCAATTAAATGAGATTTTTATATAAAGCATATTGCCAAGTGCTACATCCAAAGTGGTTACTGTTTTATTAATATTTGCCTGCCCTTGGGAGCAGAGGTCTCCTAAACCTAGAAATTTATCACGTCTTCTGGATTTAGCCTGACTTTACTTCTCAGTGAAAACAATTCTTTTTACTTGAATCGCTGTGTTAGAAGAAGCTCTGAGCCTTAAACTCCTTGTCAACAGTTGCACTAAGTTTATTAGTGGAGTAAATGTCTTCAGGCCAGCCGCTGAGATGAACACCGTCTGCTTCCTGGCACGTACAGTCCCCTTACTCCTGGAGTCTCTTTCCCTCATTTCTCACCCTGTGAGCAGGCTCAGATACTACAGCTTTATTAGAGGCAGAGCTAACGCCTCTGCTTCAAACTCCTTCCATTCAACATTCTTCACAGGGAATCCCCTCGCCTTTCCTTCCTGGCCAGCTCCAGGGTGCATTCATCCCCCCCCCCCCAAAAAAAAAAAAAAAAAAAAAAGAAGCACTCTGGGTTGTTCATTATCATGGGATCATCTGTCCCAGAGTCACATTCTAAATCTCTGCAAAGAGTCTTGTCTGCAGAAGAATATCTTGCTTACAAAGATTATCTTTCTGAGCCATGCTATATATAAAAAAGAACATTAACTAGAGTTGGAGGTAGGAATTAAGAGTTCGTTAGACGAGCCATGCCCCTTATACACTCTGTGCATTTTACAACTCACTTTCTTTTTCCAGATTTATTTCCTCATTTTTATAACAAGGGGGTAAAGTTTGGTGGCCTCTAGTTCCCTTGCTCTTCTGATGGTCTGTGGATTATAAACTAATTAAATATGGACATTTAAGGGACTAGAACACTAATAGTTGACTTCCTGTTGTTATGATTGGGGTACAAATGAGAGTTTAACACATAGATTACAAGCAAGGACTTTTAAAATTTGAGGTAGAACATAAATACTAAAATATAGGAAGTGTACTAATCTTCAGTATGTAACTTAATGGCTTTTTTTCTGCCTGTCTGTCCACCTATCTATCCCCACTTATCCAGCACCTGGGAAAAATAGGTAGAAGGTTTCCATTTCCCCAGAAGGTTTCTTTGTGTTCATTTCTAGTCTAACTTAAACCTCCAGACATAACTACTATTTTTACTTCTGTCATCAAATAGCTTGGTCTGGTTTGGGGGATTTTTTCTTAATGAGACGCTTTCACAAGAACTTGGTCTTGGTCTTCATGTAAATGAAACTATGCGGTACGTATTGGGCAGGCACTGTCTTACGTCTGGCTTTGCACCTAATACAGCATTTGTGAGAGTCATCCGTTTTGTTACATCTGCCTATAGTTCACACTTTATGCCGTATTTTATTTTGTAAATAAACCACAGTATATTTATTCAATCTCCATTTGATGGACATTCTGGTAATCTCCATTGTTATCTAATTTTTGTTTTGTTTTGGGTCAATGTGAGATACAAAGAGGTTACAGTGTTTGCATGTGTTAGATAGAGTCCCAGTTGTAGTTGTGTCCCACCCCCCGGAGGTGTGACATATGCCCCCTCATTGTACCCATTAAGTGGGAACACCCTGATTCCCCTCTCTCCTCCTCTCTCCTCCCTCCAACCCCCTTCCCCATCTTGAATTGAATTTTTCTCTTGTGTGGGTGTGTGTTAATTCGTCAACTGGCTTTGTATTAGTATTGAATACATTGGATGCTTGCTTTTCTATTCCTGTGATACTTTACTAAGAAGAATGTGTCTCAACTCCATCTAGGTCAATGTAAAAGATGTAAAGTCTCCATATTTTTAGGGCTGAATAGTATTCCATAGAATACATATACCACTGATTATTAATCCATTCCTGGGTTGATGGGCATTTAGGTTGCTTTCACATTTTGGCAATTTTAAATTGAGCTGTGATAAATAATCTAGCACAAATGTCCTTATGATAAAATGATTTTTTTTTCTTCTGGGTAGATGCCCAGTAGGGGGATTACAGGGTCAAGTGGGAGGTCTATTTTGGTTCTTTGAGGATTCTCCAGACTTCTTTCCAAAGAGGAAACAGTGTGAAAGTGTTCCCGTCTCTCCACATATTATCTATTTTAAATAAGCCTGCAGTAAACATTCTTGCATATATCTGGTTATGGATTTTTTTCTCCTGGTTATGGAATTGATGGAATATAGAGGAGGAATATTTTATCTTCAGTACAAAGTGCCAACCAGCTTGTCAAAGTGTCTTATCCTTTTACATTCCCTACCTGTCGGGGTCCCACCCTGAGAGCAGTGTCCACTGAGACCTGTGGAAACTGGTGGCGATCAACTGAGGAAATATAAAGTTAGGAGCAATGGTAAAGAAAGACAAGAGACATAGAGTAGAATTAAAAGTGGGACCTCAGGGGTCCATTGCCCATTGTGGGATTCTGGCAATGGCCCAGAGTGTTTGCCCCACTCTGATTTTATTGAAGTCTATTTGCCCAGAGGGTAAGATGAGGGAGAGAACAAAGTCATCGTCATCGGCAGTTTCTAGGGTTGATCATATCAGCTTCTATTGTTATTATTATTAACCTTAAGGGTGACCTTCAGTAATCTGAAATCTGAGCCTTGTATTTGGAAAGCCTCCTGCTTGAGGTCACACACACAGATTTCTAGGGAGGTGTTAAGCTCCACTAGTTCTCTGTGGAGTAAAATGCCACCTGCATTAATCTCCTCTGAGAGATTCGTAGGAGGGAGGCATTTCCCTCCCATCACCACCACAGAGGATTTTCCTCTGCTATAAGGGATATAAGCTCTTCTGCCCATATCTCAGAGCTTGAGCTACTCCCTTGGTCTCTGCCCCAGGCAAATGCAAATCTCCAGGATGGGTATCTTCTTTGCCTGTTTAATGGGCAGGAAATGCCCTAGAAGACGCATCTTTTCTAGGACTTGCCATAATCTCTTCTATGGCCGTTACTCTCCTCAGAGTGCTCACAGACCCAGCAGGGTGTTTGTAAGCTGTATCCCCAACAGGCTAGAATTTCAGAAAAGGCAGCAAGCTTGCTAGCAATGGCTTAAATGTAAACTCTCTGGCATTTCTTTGTTCTGACTCACTCAGCTTACTTTTTAAGTTTTCCTCTTTTTCTGGGGTGCTTTCCTTTGCCAAGAATGGGGTCTCCAGTCACAACAGCAGTGTGTGAGTCCAGATGCTTCACATCCTCACCACCATTGGTTGTTGCCAGGCTTTTTAACTTTTTAACTTTTAATTCTGGTGGGTGTGTAGTACTTTTCAGGCAGTTAAAAGCATGGATTTTTTAAAAAACCTTGTGTATGATCCCCAAGTCTTCTGTTAATAAGGGATGTGACTAGGAACGTGGAATCTAAGCCCTCTGAGACTCAGTTTCTCCACCTATAAAGGATATTATTGTCTACCTCAGGAAGTTTTAGGAACGTTAAATGAGAGAGTGATTACGAGACAGAGGACATAGCTATAAATACACTTAGTATTAAATAGTATGTATTACAGCTGCTGTTACTGTTATTATTACTATAGTTAATATAATTCAGATAAGGATATTTCCTTATTCTGTTAAGGTTGTCCTACATTGAAGGGCATTGGTAGTTGCAGTTATCAAAAAATATATATGTTTTAATGGAGTAAAGATCTCTTAGGAAGTTTGCAGAGATTTAAGAATATGAGAGAAGATGGGTACAGGTGAAACTTACTAAATGCAGAATACAAATCCCTACATACAGTAACTAAGAAAATGCCATATAGGCTATGCTGAACAGTTTGATGAGAATACTTCAGATTGTATATGAAAGCAGCACATTGTACCCCTTGATTGCACTAATGTACACAGCTATGATTTAGCAATAAAAATAAATAAATTAAAAAAAAAAAAGAATATGAGAGAAGAAATTAATTCAACTCATTGACATCTATCAATGGGTACAGCCTGTGTGCTCAGCACTGTTTTGGATACTGGGTCCCCCTTTTGTAGATCATAAATTCTAGGGTAAACGGGGGAAGATAGACAATAAATAATAACCAAATAGGCGAACAAGGTAGTTTTACGTAATGATAAACAGGTCTGTGATGAAAATACGAAGATGTGATAGAAAACATAAGGGAACTGACGATAGTAGATGAGGTGATTAGAGAAGGTCTCACTCAAGTGGTAACAATCACAATAAAATCTAAAAGATTAGGAAGGATCTGGGCTTGCAAAGATCTGAGGATGGAGAGTTCCAGGAAGATGGAACTGTGAGTGCCAAGATTATAAGACAGACATGAGCTGGGCACTTTTGTAGCGCAGAAAGAATTCATGGTGACTATAGCGAGCCCAGGGCACAAGAGTATGAGGGAGGGAAGCTGATGAGGCCACATCTGTAGAATATTGTACATTGGTGTTTTAAGGGTAATCCTTGGAAGATTTTTAAGCATGATCAGATGTCTTTTTTGTTAGGAAAATTAGGAAATTACTTTTATGCATGTTACGCAAAGACATCAAAATGGTAAGACATTGAAGGCAGGTCAGACAAAGGATGTGGCAGCTTTGACTAGGCAGTGGCAGAAAAGACGAAGAAGAGTGAGAAGATGTAAGATGAAGCCTACAGGTCGTCCCGACAGGCCGTGGAGGTGATAGGGAGGATGGGGTCAAGAGAAGAGTCAAGGAGAGTTTGCAGGGTTGAAGAAATAATTTTTTTTTTTTGACCATTGTTAGGTTAAATTGTGCACCCTTCTGCTCCCCCCTCCCCAAAGGATACTATATATTAAAGTCCTGAGCCCCATCCCTATAAATGTGACCTCATTTGGAAGCAGGACTTCTGCAGTTACATCTGGTGAAAGATGAGGTTAGACTTAGTTGGGGCAGGCCTTAAACCATATGGTGTTGACAAGAGTAACAGACAATAGATGGCAGACAGGAAAGAAGTGAGAACAAACTGTGAAGGGAAGAAAGTTACCACCAGTGACACTTTTGATAGATTTCACTGTAAAAGACAGTGAAGAAATGAGGCCATGGCCAGGGTGGGGGCACGGGGTGAAGGGGGCGTGTTGCATTTAAAGTGGTGAGAGCCTGGAGAAATTGAAGCATGAACCAGCCCATTGAGGGAGAGAAATAGATGATAAAAAAGGAGAAGGGGCATTTTAGGAGCTAAGTCCCTGAGAAGATGAAAGGGTGTAGGTAGCTAAGGCAGGAACAAGGACGTTTTGCTTACTTTAATAGAAAAGGACACAGAAATAGGACGAATGTAAATTCTCCATGCAAGAGAGAGTTCCTTTGTTGCTGCTCCCATTTCTCCATGAGGCAAGGTCATCAGCTGACGGGCACAAGGAACAGGAACCAGGAGAAACAACAAAAGACACGTGGGAACTGGAAGAGCCAACGTTACAGTGAAGGAGAGCAGAATTCCCAAAGGGTTGAAGGGCCCTCGGGTACCTGTGGTCCTTAATTCTAAGTGACATGTGGTGGTCCCCGTGATACTGAAATAGGCAGAGCTTCACGTAATCCAGGTGTCTATTCATTGCATCCTTTCACTCACCCGATGAGATGGTTCTACCATTTTCTCTGTGAGTGAGCTGGAGGTTAGGTAATCGGTCCCAGATTGCACAGCCAATCAGAAGCTCCCAGCCACTAGAGAGCTTGTACTTCTGTCACCCCTCCAGGCTTAATTAATCTAACCCCAGGTCTTTCCTGTGTCCCTCTTTTCTGAAGAATCAGAAGGAATAGATGACAAAATATCCCCCAGACGCCCTACATAAGTAGCTACCTGTGGACAACACAGTGCAAGACTCTGGGTACCTCTAAGCAAAATTCTGTTCCCAGAGCCAAAGGCACAATCCAACCCACACAAACATGGAACGTCTCAGCATTTTAGGGGTAAAGTGGCGTCACAAAATCATGGAGAAGCAAGTGCAGGCAGGTATGGAATGGGATGTTTCCTTCTGGACACAAGATGAGCTGGGTTTGAGAGTCTGCTCCTGCAGACCCCCTCCAGAGGAGGGGGAGTCTGTCTTTTCCAAGTCACATCTATGATAATTGGGGCAAATGAGAGTCCTAAACTAAGAGACAGTGACATTACCAGTGTCAGCCTTGGCACTCCTACAGAAAAAGGGCTAGATGAGAGTGGTTCCTGGAGGTTTGAACAATTTTGAACATAAAGACCCCTTCGTTTTTTTTTTCTTCTGGAGTATTTTGAAGTATTCAGTATCCTTGAGGAGATTTGCTCCTATGATAGTAGGAGTAATAATAATGGTAGTAGCAGTAAATATTTATTGAATAAATGTAAGGTGCTCTGTGCTTTATACACATTATTGCGTTTAGTTTAATCTTCATCACATCCTTATGAGGCAGGCATCGTTCCCATTTTGCAGATGAGGATAACTGAGGCCTAGAAGGCATGAATGTTGTGTCCAGAGCCATCTAGTTGGTGCCGGAACCAGACTGATCTATTGGAAGCCTGTGTTCTCATCCTCTGTGTGTTACTGAGGTATGTCTGGGGTTGTTTGGCACCTTCCAGCTTTCCTGGAAGTACGGCAGAATGGAAAGAAACCTTAGTGCAGAGAGACGGGGGACTTAGGGACTGTCCTAAATCCCAGTTGAGTCACTCTGTGACTTTGTGTAATTATTTAACTTCTCCTAGACTTTCCTCAACTGCAAAATAAAGATAATGTCAATATTTTCTTCAAACATTTTTCTCTAGATAATAAAAGGCATTCATCACCAATGTCTCAGTCCAAAGGCACATGACAAAATTACATAAGGTGGTGGCAATTTCTCAGGGTCATTTAGTTAAACTTCACTAATTTGGATGCACTCCCTGGGAGCTCGGTGCACATTGCAGAATGTGCAAGAGATGGAGAAACAGAGAGGAAGGCAGGTCTCAATGGCCCCCAGGCCGACACACCACACAGCTGCAGGGTGGCAACAGGAGGGACCTGACCCGGTCCATTATTTCTTAGTAGCTGTGAGGTGTAACCTGTGTTCTCCTGAGGAAGCATCCTCTCTCTCTGTGGAGAGTGCCTGTGTCCTTTGCCTCCTCTACTTGGGTCTTCTTCAGGACAATGAAACCACCCTGAAGTGCTCATTGTAGTCAGAAACAGGAATTTGGTTAAACACTGGGCATATTTCCGAGGGGATTGCAGCCAGCGTGTCTGAGGAGGCAGTAAGTGGTGCACTGGGGTCTCTTGAAATAAAAATTAGTCTCTGCCTTGCTGCCTCCAGCGCAGAGCAGGCTGTGGGCTGCGGGTATTAAGAAGAGCTCTGGTGTGTGAAGTCAGATACTGTTTATCCCTGTGACCTTGGACTGTTGTGTCTTCCTCCTCCCCAGCCCCACTTTCCTCCCCGGAAAATATGAAGTCTAGAAAAGGTGACCAGGGCACTCCTTCAGTTGTAGCATTCTCTGATTTTATCTCCATGGCATGGGGTAGGAGGATTAATCTGAAGATTCATGCCATCACCACCTCCAACCAATCATCCTTTGATAAGTACACAAGAGGTGTGGTTTTCAAACTTTTATTTTTAAACTGTGTAATGGTTTCTTTAAGAAAAAAAATCTGACCCCAAAGTCTTTGATACATGGAAACCACAGTGGAGCTCCCCAGTTGCAGTGAATGAGGTTGCCCTAGGCTAGAGTTTGTCCTTGACAGCCCCCCCCACACACACACACTTTGCCCTTGGCCAGGGCTACTGGAGCTGGAGAGTTGGTGGAACATTCATTTTTTTGTTTGTTTGTTTGTTTGTTTGTTCATTTGTTTTGGTTTCAAATACAAAGTACCAAAAAAAAAAAAATCCAAACTAACAAAACAGTGATTTAGGGGATATTCATTTGTATTGAAACGGGTTTACTTATGAACTACTTATGGGAGAATCCACCCACTCATTGGATGGTCGGTCATCAAGCTGTATTTGAGATTCTTTGCCCCTACCCTGCACCTGTTTTCCTCACTCGTCTGTATATGGCAAGAACTCTTGCTTTCCTGGGGAAGATGTAGGAGGAAAAGCACCACCTTGGAAGTCAAGAGTCTGGGCTTCTGTTTCCAAATCTATTTCCCTTGTGACCTTGAGAATGCCTCTACTCACATTCTTTGAGTTTACACTTCTTCCTTTGTCCTGTGAGACTGCTGAGCCAGGTGGTCGCCCCTCACAATTGTGGACAACTGGCCTTCACCAGGTGGGCTGTGCGCTTGTCAGCAAGCCCCTCGTCTCCCCTGGTACAGCATAGGTAGAGGAAAGACACCAGAGAGGAGATATTCAGACTCATCCAGATTATTTGACAGCAGCTCTACTAACTTCACAGACTGTGGAGGAGACAGTCTGCACAGGCTTGTGTGAGCAAGCACTAGATTATCACATGAAGTAACACAGCGCTAGGAGCTGCTCTCCAGAGATTTTTAAACTAGCTAATAGTCCTGGTCAGTGTAACCTGCAGTTATACCCGGACTGTGCCAGTTTTCTTGGAAGAATGGGCTCAGAAGCTGACTTATTCACCCAAAAGAGAGTGGCTGCACAGAGGAACAGAAATCTCCTGGCTCCCATCCACGCCCAAAGTGTAGAGTCAGCACTGTGGGTCCTTGGGAGCTGGAGGAAGCCCTGGGGCTTCCCAGGGGAGAGAGCCCTCAGGCCATATAGCAAAGCCCTGCTCTCTCCAGGTCCCTCTGCCCTTGACTGTTTCTAGCCCAAGGTCAGCTTAGGGCAAGTGCAGAATAAGAGGACCCAGGGGAGTTCCCTGCATGGTCCTAATGTGAAGAGCAGCTCCCATTTATTGAGGCTTTGTTGGTGCAGAGAATTACAGGAAACGCTTTGTACACAGGATCTGGCTAATCCCCATGGTTCTCCTGTGAAGTTAGGTATTAGCATCTACCTTTGATAAATGCCTTGCCATTTACACAAGGAAAAGTGGACCCTCTTGTTCCCTGGCCCTTGTACTTCTTTTTACAAAAGGAGGTTTATTAGGATTTTTTTTTCATATAAAATATTAAAAAGTACAAAGAAAAAAAAAAAACAAACAGAAAACATGGCCCCCATCCCCAATTCAAAATTCCAGATACATTGTAAATATTACAAAGATAAAAATAGCACATATACAAGTTTAGACAATTCAAGTAGTAAAGAAAATCAAAGGTAAACATCTCCCACTTTTCACTCTAGCCCCTTTCCCCAAAGGAAACCAAAGTGGGGTTTTTTGTTGTTTTTTATTTTTATTATTATTATTATTATGTTTTTTTTTTTTTTTTGAGACAGAGTCTCACTTTGTGGCCCTTGGTAGAGTGCTGTTGAGTCATAGCTCACAGCAACCTCAAACTCTTGGGCTCAAGATATTCTCTTGCCTCAGCCTCCCCAGTAGCTGGGACTACAGGTGTCCACTGCAATGCCTAGCTATTTTTAGAGACAGGGTCTTGCTCTTGCTCAGACTGGTCTGGAACTCCTGAGCTCAGGGCAATCCACCTGCCTCAGCCGCCCAGAGTGCTAAGATTATAGGCGTGAGCCACCATGCCTGGCCTCAAAGGAAAATTTTAATAATTTATTTTCATGATTATTTCCAGAAAAAAAAAAAAATGTTTGTATAGACCATCCTACCTGGAAGACTATTAATATTCTCTTTGTATGTATTCTTTTTATTGTTATTATTGAAAAAGGGATCATGCTGAAGCATTGCTAGATAACCCGCTTCTTGTTTGTAAACTTTCTGTGTCTTTGACATCTTCCCATGTCAGCACATATAGCTGTGTGCCATTCTTTATAACAACTCCATAGTGTTTTGTTGTATGGATGGACTTCAGTTTCCTTAGTATGACCTTCATGGGCAGACTACTTGCAGCCAATCCTGCACTGGCTAGCATGCTTCATATATTATGGAAAATGTGTGTGAACATGTATCTAAACTAAATTCCTAGCAGTGGCAAAGGCACGCCCTTCAAATTGGTGCTACCGAGTTTTACTCCCACCAGCAGCAAGAAGGTATTATCAAATTCTTAGGTTTTGCCAAGTTTGTTGATTTTCAAAACAAGGTATCTCATATTTTGATTTGCATTGCCAACTAGGAGTTAAGATTTATCATATTTTACATGTTCATTAGATTTTTAATTTTTTTTGAAACAGAGTCTCACTTTGCCCTAAGTAGAGTGCCATGCTGTCATAGCTCACAGCAACCTCAAACTCTGAGGCTCAAGCAGTCCTCTTTCCTCAGCCTCCCAAGTAGGCTAGTTTTTCTATGTTTAGTAGAAATGGGATCTTTCCCTTATTCAGGCTGGTCTGGAACTCCTGAGCTCAAGTAATCCACCCATCTTTACCCACCCAGAGTGTTAGGATTATAGGTGTGAGCCACCACACGTAACCAGATTTTAAATTTTGTTTTCTTTTTTTTGGTGGGAAGGGAACTACCTATTCCTATTATTTGGGGGATTTTTCTTTTTAAGAGTTTTTTGTTTGTTCATTTGTTTTTGCAGGTATATCTTTTCTGAGCTTTTTGTAAACAAAGGAGAAAGCCCTTTATTCCATGTATTGAGACTATGTCCCTGGAGTTTGGTATGTGTTGTGTTTGGTCTGTGATATATTTTCCCTCAGAGGAAGGTCAACAGTGTATGTGGTTGCATAGCAGGGTCTGAGCACCTTGCAGGCTCCCTCCCGGCTTGTCAGCTCTGTGCCTATTCTGAGGGCATGTTGTACATTGCAAGCAGACTCTGAAGGTGGAGGGTGGCTCTGCCATGCCTGAAGGTGCTTTTGGCTTTGTTTCATGACCACAGTGTATTTTCTTGCCCTGTTTGCACACCAGATTTTCTAGGGCAGCTCCAGTGTCATTTAACTTTATTTTTGTTAATAATGCATTAAATGTTAAAAATATGTAATCTGATTTGCCAATCTTTTCTTAATGAGTTTTTGGATTTGTGTAGTACTTGAAGATTACCAAAAATATATTTATGGTTTTAGAAAGTCCATAGTTTTACTTCTTGCTTCACAGATTTCCCTAGCAGGTAGTTTTTTGGTTTGTTTTGTTTGGGGGGTATTTTTTGCCCCTCAGTGGGAACTCGTGGATTTTTAAAACTGGACATTTTGTTGCCTTTATTCTTGAAGGATAACTGGGGAATGATACAATATTTAGGTAACAGTTACTAACCCCCCCTTCCCATCAGTCTGTCAATCTGTCTGCTCATCATCTTTCTCTATCTGACTATCTCAGGGTCTTCCAACCTTTCTAATCTCGAGGCACACTTGAACCTATAGTTAAACTTCTACTGCACTCTTGAATTACGTTCATCAAAAACAAACGAACAAAAAGAGTAAAGAAAAAAAAAGAATATACTTAGTATGGTTTGAACTTCTTTAGAAAATAATTTAATTAATGGTCTTTAAAAAAATTCGGAGCACACCTAAGATCCTCTCACGCCACACCCCTGAAAGTCACTGATGTATCTTATAAACAAAATGAAATAAAGAATTAATAGTCAAGCATGTCTCCAGTGACCCAGCGTAGGAAATGGAAGACAGAAGTACCTTTTATGCCTTTTCTCAATTACCTTTTCCTCCTTAGCCTACAGAATTTCTGTTATATTAAAATCTCTATCATTTCACTGAATTTCACCTATTTATGGAATACTGTGCACATCTCCTTAAACAATATGAAGTGTTATGTTGCATATTTTAAAAATCTCTCCTACAATGCCATCCTGTTTTCTCAGAGAATTACAACAGAGAATTATCTATATTGATATTTAGAATTCTGATTCATTTCATTACATTTGACTTGCACTGTGATGTGGGATTACATTGTTTGAGTACACGACTCTTTATGACTTTTCTCTTGGTTGGAATACAGATTTTTCCCTCCAGTTTGTTTCTGTCATGAACAGTATTGCATATGGACAATCTGGTGCATTTCTCCCTGTGTGCATGTGTTGGGATGTATCTAGTGTAGGTACCTAGAAGGTACGAAGGCCAGTTGAAACTTACCAGCCGTTGCCAAAGTTCTTTTCAGAGCAGTTGTATTGATTTATACTCCCACTAGAAGTTTACATGAGTTCTTATTTCAGCTTATTTATGCTGGTAGTCTCAGGCATTTTAATTTTTGCTAGTCTATTGGGTGTGAAATGATATCTCATTACGGTTTTAATTTGAATTTTCCTTATTACTTGTGAGATTGAACACTGCCATATTTGTGCTTGCCCTTTGAGTTTTCTCTTCCGTGAGTTGCCTATTCATTTCTTTTGCCTTTTTTTTTTTTTCTTTCTTATTAATTTGAAGTTATTTAGGCTTTGGAGAAATTCATGTAAGTATATTTTTGAGCCTTTGACTTTGGCTTCTGATGTATCACAGTTTACAATTTTTCAATATTTTCTTCTCTAGTTTATGACTTTTGAGTCTTGTTTAAAAATTCTTTCCTGGCTGGGCACAGTGGCCCATACCTGTAATCCTAGCACTCTGGAAGATTAAGGTGGGTAGATTACTTGAGCTCAGGAGTTCTGACCAGCTTGAGCAAGATCGAGATCTGGTCTCTACTAAAAATAGAAAAATTAGCTGATCTGAGCATTGTGGTGGGCTCCTGTAGTCCCAGCTACTCAGGAGGCCGGAACAAGAGGATCACGTCAGCCCAGGAGTTTGAGGTTGCTGTGAGCTATGACGCCATGGCACTCTACCCAGGGTAAACTGTGTCTCAAAAGTAAATAAATAAATAAATATTTTTTCCTCTTCTAAGGTCACTAACATATTTTCCCTTATTCTTTTCTAATAATGTTAAAGGGTTTTTTTTGTTGTTTGTTTTTTAATATTTAGGTGCTTACTCTCACTTAAATTGATTTCTGGGTATGTGTTTTTGTGTATATTTGCACATATGTGTGCATATATGTACGTATATTTTCCCCATCCTATTTAGTAAAAAAGCCTGGCCTTTTTTTCCGAAAAAGTTTTTCTGTTCTCCCTTCTTTTCATTATTTTCAATGAATTTTGAGGTAGAAGAATTGAATCAAAGTCTCTCTAATCAAAAATGTTAGCAAACAAATAATACTAGTAATACTGTTCCAAATGCTATATAATATAAATTATATGTATATATTAATTCAACTAGTCATCTCAACAGCCCTACGAAATGGGTAATACGATTGTTTCTGTTTTGCATTTGAGGACACAGAGGCTGAATCTTGTCAGTTGGGTCCCAGGCAGAATGTCTCTCAATGAGTATACTATCTCACCTTTACAGAAAAGAAGATCTCAAAATATTTTAAAAGCTTCATTTTTTATAGGTTTCGTGTTTTACGCAGTTGGCTTGAGTTTCTCCTTTGTTTTTTTTCTTTTAAATGGCGTTTTACCAGAGTATATCTAAATATGTAACCTGCCCCTTGATTACTTCTTTTAATTTAAACACTAACATCTTCCATCTACTCAAGGAAAAAGGAATTTTGACTTTCAATTATTGTTTCTGAATTACCCCTCCTGTCTCTTATTCTAAACACATGTGACTCCTTGGGTTGCCCTCTCTGCCTTGTCTTCTCTGCCACAGTTTTATGTCTGTCCTTCCCTGCGAGGTACCTAATGCACTTCTCTCATTGGACTCGACTCTCCTGATTTCCTTTTGCGTCCATGCTGTTGTCAGCTCTGCAACCCCAGGCTAACTGACCCAATCTGTTTGTTGTCCTTCCATGGCTGTCCATCAGATTTCACAGATGCAAAATTCCTTAGTCTTGCAGAGATCCCCATTCAGATATGATCCCACGTGCTCCTCCCATTTCTTGCAGCAAATCTCTTTCAGAGAAAAACATCCCCTTTGGCCGGTTCCTTATCAGAGCCAGCAGCATCACCCACTCAGGAGCCAGGCTCTGGCCTCTCTGCAGTTTTAATTTGCCTCCTGTCTGGGGACAGTTGTCCCTCAAACTGTCCCTGTGACTCCCGGTTTCTACTGAGATGTGGGGAGGGCATAGAATTCTGACAGGAGGGTCGAGGCAGCCAGGGCAGTGACTGAGATGGAACTAAATCTTTGTTGCTTTCAAGAGGGCTGTCGGTGGTGGAGGTGAAGGGGGCAGGCATGCTCCAAAGCCCCTGAGTTCCTGGTGGTCGACTATGTGTTTGTCCTGTGATGTGGGCCTGCTCAGAGGATCAGGGAGCTTCACAGAGCTCTTGCTGAGTATAGGGTTGTTTCTCTGGAATTGCAATTTGGCCAAAGTTTGCCCTCCTGCCTTGATAGTAAGCTGCTGGACAGAGCCTCAGAGTAGTTGCTGCAGGACAGAGAAGGAGATGGTTCTTTGTGTTACAACTAATGAATTCTGTGATGTCATTCCTATCATTCACATCATCAACCCCCAGACTCTCTGTGTCACCAGGAAAAGAAGAGGTGCTGACTGCCCTCTCTCCATCTACCTGAAGGGAGCTTTGCTGACCTTGTTTGTGACAAACCCAGGAGGATGCAGAGAATGTAGATCATTCTAAACCTTGCCCTGGGTTCAGCTGACGAATGACCTGTCACTAGTCCAAACAACAGTGGTTCATGAAGTATTGTTCTAGACCCAAGGGCATCACCTAGGAACTTGTTAGACATGGAAATGTTCAGGCTTCACCTCTGACCCACTAACTCAGGAATCCACGTACCATCCAGAAGAGTCTGGTGCGCGCTCACGTTTGAGAATCACAGCTCAGACAAAAGCAGAGACTGTCACTGCCCTTCTCCCACCTTGACCTCACAGGAAGCTTTCCCCAAAAGCATCCCAAGAGATGCCTTTCAAAAGCATAAAAAGGCTCTGTAGAGAGTTCAGTGCTTTCTCCCTCTGAGAATCCTCACACCTGTGTGTGTGTGTGTGTGTGTGTGTGTGTGTGTAGCTTTTCATTTAATTTCCCAAACTGATGTGACCAAAGAAACCTCTTGGTTCTGCCTCAGTACATCTTAGCCTCTTTTCTTTTTCCCTCACTCAAAATCCTAGTACTTATAAGCTTCAACTTCTTTGAACTTGGGTATGACCAAGTGGAACTCTCCAGTCATGATGTTTCCACTGTGTCCTGCCTGTAGTCCAGAAGAGAGTCACAGCTGCACCCATCAGGCCACAGAGGAGAGGTAGCTCAGGCGAGAGTTGTAGAAAGACCGTATACTTTGAAGACAGCTAGACCTGGTTGGAATTCAAGATGTTCCATGGACTAGCTGCATGACCTTGGGAAAATCAGTTTTTCACAGGGTTCTCGTGAGAATTAAGTGAAGCCAGATGTGCACATTGGAACGAACATGGAATTTGGAGTCAGAAGCCTCGAATGCCAGTGCTGAATGGGTCGTCTGTCACCTTTAGCCTCCTGGGTTCAGTTTTTCTATCAATAAAATGGGTGTATAGTAACAATAATCAACATAACCACACAGTATTGATTATACTTTTAACTAAATAGTCTATGTGAAAGATTTCTGTAAACTGCAAAATGCTATGTAATGTTAGCTTTTATTACATGAAAAGAAAAAAAAAGGCATATTTGCAGAGGCTCAGTCTCTCTGCCTGGCTCATAGTAGATGATCTGAAAACTTCAGCTCTTTTCAAACAAGCATCATGCCCCAGCACTAGAGCAACGCTCAGACCTGAGGGGCAGGATTCCAGCTGACAGATGACAATGATCTGTAAGCAGCACAGGCTCTGTTTTATGTTCAGTCTTTCTCAGTATTGATTTGTTTATCAAAAATGTTATTTATAAGGAACACAAAAATAAACCAGCCCAAATTCTGCAGGATGTACCCACAAGTCCTGAATTAATCAGGTCCACATTTATGAGGGTTCTGAATTAGTCCCCCATTTTTTTTTTCTTTTTTGAGACAGAGTCTCACTCTGTTGCCCTGGGTAGAGTGCTGTGGCGTCATGGCTTACAGCAACCTCAAACTCTCAGACTCAAGTGATCCTCTTGCCTCAGCCTCCCAAGTAGCTGGTACTATAGGCCCCTCCACAGTGCCCAGCTAGTTTCTTTCTATTTTTAGTAGAGACAGGATCTCACTTTTGCTCAAGCTGATCTCTTAATTCCTGAGCTCAAGCGATCCACCTGCCTTGGCTTCTGGGACTACAAGAATGAGCCACCGTGCTTAGCCGGGTCCTGTTTTTCTTACTTCTTTATTAGCAGTTGGAGCAGGGTGGGGAGAGGGTGACAGGATCTGTGCTTTTCCTGGAGCTAGTGGCACAAACTTTTGCACACCCCCTGACCATCCCCTCCCCCACAGTGAGGATGTATTTCTGTAGGTTCTAGAGAGTTCAGTTTTAAGAACTGTGACGTCAGGCAGCACCTGTGGCTGAAAGGAGTAGGGCACTGGCCCCATATGCCAAAGGTGGCAGGTTCAAACCCATCCCTAGCCAAAAACTGCAAAAAAAAAAAAAAAAGAAAGAAAGAAAGAAAAAGAATTGTGACATCGCCTGAGATAGGGGCAGAAGGCTCTTGGTTTAACTCTAGTAATTATATTCTCCTAAATGAAGGATTGTGACCACAGTATTTTACAGCAAGCATATTCCTTTTGGAAAGCTCTGTGCTCTGAGGAATGAGAAAATTAATTCTGGGGGGCGGGGTTTGAGGGGAATGACAAAAATCCTCACGTTTCTCGGAGTGTGGTCCCTTGACCGGCAGCATCACCAGGGGACTTGATAGAAAAGCAAACTCTTGAGCCCTACCCCAGATCTACTGCATCAGAGATTCTGGGAACGGGGCCCAGTAGTCTGTTTGAAGCTCTTCCGGTAATTCTGATGCAGGCTCAGTTTTGAGAACTGAAATGAATAACAAGGATGAGCCTGGGGCTGGACTCTGCCGTCCAGGGCCAGAGCCTGGCCCTTGGAACATGAACAGTGGGTGGGGCCGGGCACCGGAGAGGTGCTCGTGGAACCTGTATGAGTAAACCAAACTTCACTTGTTTCTCCACTTACAGTAGGGCACAGGGCATGTTCGATCACCTGAGAGCTCTTTTAAAATATCCCTGCCTACGTCTGAACCCTGTCCACTGAGTCAGACTCTCTGGAGTGTGTCTGGAGGTAGGAGAAGGTCTGTATTTTTTCTTTCTTTTTTTTTTTTGAGCGACATTGTCTCACTCTGCCGCTCAGGCTAGAGTGCAATGGTGTCATCACAGCTCACAGTAACCTCCAACTCCTAGGCGCAAGTGATTCTCCTGCCTCACTTTCCTGAGTAGCTGGGACTCCAGATGTGAGCCACCGTGCCCAGCATGTGTGTGTATTTTTAAAAGTACCCAGATGATTCCAGAATGCAGCCAGGGCTGGGATCTACTGATCCAGAGAGTGCTGTGCTAAGAGCAAGAGTGATTTGGGGTATGTTTATATTTATCATTTTTTCCCCATTTATTTCTTTTGTTTATATTAGACATATTACATAATTGTATATAAAAAAAAAGAAGTTGGGGGGTCTAGAAAAGTTGAAAAGAGAGAAGAAATTATACTCACGTCCCACTGTCCAAAGGGCACTTGTCAAAATCCCAGTGTGCCTTCTTTCCGTCCTTTTTTTGTATGCACTGGTTTGAATTTTTGCAGCACTGTGATCCTATTTAATGTACCATTCCCCATCCATCTTCTAACTTAACATTGTATCTTAAGTAGTTCCACACATGATAGTAGTTATGAGTACGATTTCTAATATGTTCTTGTGGCAACATGAAAACCCCCCGGCTTTTCTCCATTTTCACATGTACATACATCCGGATAGCACTTAGGATTTAGGGAGGCCTTTCTTTCTTGACAATGCCAGTATTTCAAGTGAACTATGAAATCCTGTTTTGAATGTCAAAAGTGGAGCATTTACTATGAATTTCTACCCACAGTCCTAACCCGCCCTCGCTCTGAGGATCAGCTCTTCTTACCGCAGAAAGTTAAGAAGGGAAAAAGACATGCGTATTTTCCCAATATTTTATAACCACCATTCTCTTTGTCAGCCTCAGCTCATGCTGGACGTATGCAGGGTTGCAGGCTGTAGTCCCTCAGTTTGTGGTAGGATTCCTAAACATGGATGTGCAGAGAGAAGTCCCTATTGGACCCGTTTCTGTATGCTTTGGGAAGAAAAAACATACACAAAGCAAAAAAGAGAAAGAAGGATGGTTAGACAAAGAAGAGGATGGTAGGACAAACAGACTAATCTTCTGGTTACCCTGCGCTTGGTCAGAAATGCCAAAATCAAGCCATGTGTCTCCTTTGCCCTCTTCTGCTTTGAATGTAACATTGCCGAGACTTTATTCTGTGTTGCGTAATTTTATATATATATATATATATATATATATATATATATATATATATACACACATGCATATATATAAATATTTTCAATAATATATATTACATATACAATATGTGATATATGTGTACATATATGTTGTATTATATGTATTACATACTACCTGTGTTATATATGAAATTTTACATATAACACATATGATATGTATACACATATATATTCTTAACTCATTCTACCTTTCAACTCAGCTGCCGGTCTGACACGAGCCCGCCCCCGCTGACGGTGGCACGGAGCCACTTTCATCTTCTGTGTTGGTGTTGTGGATGTGCCGGGTAATTCTGCCCCATCTTCTTGCAGGGCATTATGGGAAGGATGCTTACCGAAGTGGAGGACCAGATCTCCATAACTTCATCTCATCTGGATTTGTCACATTAGGAAGAGGACACACGAAGGGTACAGTGGAAACCATTTTTTACTAAAATACAGAGGTTGCCTAGGGAACCCCGATCTGACGTGTGAAGATGGTGTGGAGGCCAGAGGCTGGTCCAGGACAGGAATGAGTGGGGTGGTTCCGTGGCCGCTTATCCCGGTGACATGCGCGGGTTCTGACAGGCGTGCCCAGGAGGTCACAGGTGTGACTTTAGAGGGCATTAGACTTCCAAGAGACATCCATCCCGCTGCAGCCATGGCGGGAAGCAGGACACAGATGCCGGTGGCCCCCTGTGGGAGGGGACCACAGGCAGCGTGGCAGGAAACACTGCCAATGGATGTGGCAGCCTTTGCAAAGTGTTTGTTCGCCTCTTGGCTCTTATTCCTTTTCTTTTTGAAAGCCACACTTTATAAACTGATGTCAATGTTCTGTACTGTGGGTTTCCGAGCCAGCATGCATGTGGGAAGTTTCAGCATCCTAAGTGTATCTCTGTAAACACACCATGACGTGGACACAAAGGTAGAGGTTATGCAGACCTTCAAGCCACAAGATGAAACTAACCTAGCATTTCTGCTGAGCTGCTTTATGACCTTGCTGACAGCTTGCAGAGCATCTGTGCAGGGGCTGTGAACTCCTCCTCGATTCTGTCTTTTGCTTCAACAGAGTCCTACTAGTGTTGTGAGCATTCTGTCATGTCAAGAGTAACTGGATCTCTAACTCCTCTGATTACCTTCCTAACACTTGTGTGCTGTTATAGACCACATGTGAATTCTGTTGTAGGGAAGTGTATCCCTTTCTTCCTCTGAGATATGTGTCTGTTTCAAGTGTGAGTAAACAAGGAACTTCGCAATATTTTTTTACATTCCATGCACCTAATTTTTAAATTCCCTGTGTGATGTTTGTTCATCCTATAGAGAAAACAAAATATCTGTATCTGTGTATGTATTTTATGTTGTGTCTGTTTGTGTCTAAATAAAGTTTATTGAGGATACAGGTGGCATTTGTGGCTACTAAGAGTTGCAGAACCAACTTGGGACCAGCAGGCTCCAAAGGGGGAAATGGGCTGAACAGATAACTGCTGAAAGAGACAGTCCTGGTCATGCTTGTATCAACTCAAACCTGGGATTGCTGGTCCTCTGGTAATCATCCACTTTGTGATAATTACCTACCATTGTGAAACAAATGACTCTAAAAAGTAGCATTTAAAAGCAATAATAAAAATTTGTTATCTCACATAGTTTCTGTGGGTTGGGTGGGAATTTGGGTGCTTTGGACTCAGGGTTGCATTCACAATGTCAGGCAGGCTGCGTCATCTGAAGGCTGGACTGGGGCTGGAGGTCTGCTTCTAAGATGGTTCACTCAAACAGTGCTGGGTGTTGGCAGCAGGACTCAGTCTCTCCATGTGACCTTCTCTCCAGAGTGCCAGAGTGTCTTCACTGTATGGTGCTTGGTGATCCATGAAAGGGAAAGACAGAAGCCACAGTGTCTTTTAAGACCAAGTCTGTTGGTTACATGCCATCATTTTTGAAAAGTCTTATAGATGACACAAATCAGTTCTCTTTTAGATGGGAGAGGGAACTACACAGGGGTATGAATACCAGAATCTGGGAAACACTGTGGGCCAATTTGGAGACCTCCTACCACACACCAACCTCCAATGGAGCAGAGGTAGAAATGCGAGTTTTTCCAGCAGAACATGGTGAGTCTTACCAAGGTTTCTCCACTGCTGTGGTTTCCCACCTTGTAGGTGGTCCAATCTGAAACCCTGGACACTTCAGCCAACAGAACTTTCTGTATATATATTTTAATAATATTTATACATATATAATATCATAGCTTTGAGTTCATGCATTCCTTCAACAAATACTTAATGAGGCCTGCTATATGAACAAGCAATATTCAGAAGTAAAAAAATAGAACCTGTTCTTACGTTCCACTGGGGAAAGCAGACAAAATAAATTCTTGATAATAAGTGCAAGGACAAAAAAATTAAAGCAGGTCACGGGGCAGGGAGTGCGATGGCAGGAACCTACTCTGGCCTGGCAAGTCCTCTCCAATAAGATGGTAACTAAGCGTAGAACTGCTTCCTGGGAAGAAGCAATAGGAAGGCCTAAGGGGGGAGCTTCCTTGTTATGTTAAGAAATAGCAAGGTGGCCGGCATGAATGTAGCAGAATAGAGGAGCACTGCTGCCCGCACATCCAGGGCTCATGCCCTGCTCACACCGTGGGGTGTGGCTGCATCTGGCACCTCTTATCCTGCCATCCCAACTTGCTCTGTGGCGTCACCCTGCCCTGTGCATGCACTGCCTGTCCTTCTCATCCACCGTCTGTACCAGATTCTTTACCCCTCCTAGCCCAGGCCTCCACCACCTCCTCTTTCCAGGAATATACCTCATGTGTATCTTCCTATTTCCATAATGACTAAAGTTCTGAAAGTACAAATACTTGGTTTGAGGATAGGGGGTGCTTTGGAAATAAGAGATCCCTTCTAATAGCAGGAATGCTTGAGCTTTCTAGACAGCTCAGATCTCTGGAGAAGGGCTTGGCTCAGTGATGAGCAAGCAGAAAGTCAGAGGCAGAAATCAGAGCAGGGAAGACAAGACATGCAGCACTACATCCTTAGAAGAACGGGCAGTGAGAGGACAAGTGAGAAGATGAGGAAAGGGGAGAGAGTGCCATTCAGGGAGAAAGTCCTGAAAAGGAGTGTTGGAACTAATTCTGGTGCCTAAAGTGATGGGAGCAGTTGTGAAGGGGGGTGTTGGCCAACAACCATGGGACCACCTAGACTAAAATATGAGGTCTCCCAACAGGAGAGAGGTAAGAGCAGAGGACTTTGGTAGATAGAACCCCCCACAGTCAGAATCCTTTTTCTTCTGCTGCCTCACTTTCTAAGTCCCACTAACAAGAGAATATCCCCTTATCTGAGGCCTCATCTGAGAGTACTTAATTATCCCTGCACCTGTGGTTCTTGTTACAGAGCAGAGAGGTCCACGTGCATCCTTGCTCTCAGCTCCCTGAAGTCACAGGAGCCCCCACCCCGACGCTGGAGCGTGCTTCTATCTCTGCAATGCCCCTGGTGCCTATAAAAATGGCTAACAAGACTGATGTCATCCAAGCTTCCAAAAGAGACTCCCAGCACTGTTTAGAACAGGGACCACCAATGCCTGGCTCAAGGATAATCAGAGTCTGATTAGAAATACAGGTTAAATTCAGTGAGTGGATTATTCAGGCAGTGGTATCACCTTGTAAAGCAGGTGTTCGCGACCTGTTGAGTGCTCAGAGTCATAGCAGGCCCACACCTTGGCCAGGTATCCCCAGAAGGGTTACAAAAACGGTAGGAAGAAGATATAGAAAGGAATAAAGGAAGAGAGATCAGAAAGTCCGTAAGTGGAGTTGAAGCAAAGGATAGAGAAAGGGAAGAGAATTAGACACCCACAATGGAATGGAGAAGAGCCCTGCATTAGAGGCCTCTGTGGTCCCCCCATGGGCTACTTACGGGGGGGCCGTTTGCTCGTAAATGCCACTCAAGGCTCAGCTTAATTTGCTCTGAAGGAAGGGAGGTCCCACAGTAGCTGGACAGCCCCCTCGGTCGCTCAGCGCTGCTTTAGGGTCCATGGGCGGCAGAATTAGTCCGACATCCTTTTCAGGACCTCCTAACTGAACGGCACACTCTCTGCTTGTCTTGTGATTCTTTTCCTCTTCCTGTCCTCTCTTGTGAGGACGTAATGCTGTGTGTCCTCCTAGCTCTGACTCCTCCCTCTGACCTCTCCCGTCTGTTCATCATATAGAGATCTGAGTGACCCAGAGTTTAGACCCAGCTCCCCTGAAGTCTTTGTTAATTAGAAGAGGTTACCCAGGAATGAATTAAATTAAGGAACCACAAGGAAGCCACAGAGGCCACGCCGGCCACCACGATGCAAACCCAAGGGCACAGGCTCACGTTTGCTGAGCATTCACTCCGTACCATGTCCTTACACACACTGCCTTGTTTTAACCTTCACAGCAACCCATGGGAGAGCTCTTGTTATTGCCATTTTATGGGCAAAAAACTTGAAACCCAGAGTGGGCTGAGTAACTTGCCCAAGTCACCATCAGTCAGCCCTGTTTCCTTGTGAGTCCCAGACCGATTCTGAGACTCCTGCTCCTGTTCACTTGGCCCTGTACAGCGGAGTTTCATGATGGGTCGTGGGGCCATGGGAGCTGGATGAGGTAGAAACCAGGGAGAAGATGACTCTTCTTATCAGGGACACACCTTCTACAAGACAGGAAGTCACAAAAAAAGACGTGTCGGAAGTTAGAGCACTAATGCCAGCCTAGCAGGGACCGTTCAGAAAGCAAGATCAGTCTCCTCAGGTATATTTTCAGAGTCTGTCTAACATGAACACACCTGTAGAAACCCTAGTCTGCTTAGGCAGTCTGGTTAAAGACTCAGGCTGGTTGGTTTTTTTGTTTTTGCTTTTGAGTCTGGTTGAGAAGGCCAGAGGATTCTTTCCAACAGCTGCCACATTTCAGCATTGTCAGTTCCAGTGACCCCTGCAGGGGTTCCCTGGCCACACCGGACCTGGGAGAGGAGTCCTTCCAGTGGTGATGGCAGCTGCAGATGTGCCCACTGCAGCTGCAGAGCAAAAGTGCCGTGACAGTGCCATGGAGGGGGTCATGCCAGTTACAGCCTGCACCTCCTGGGGTACTTCTCACCACTCACCAGGTCCTTCTGTCATGCCAGGGACCAGATCGAGGGTGTGTGTGTGTGAGAGAGAGAGACTCCTGAAGCCTTTGGCAAAAGGGAGGAGCTACACAAGGATTGCCCCCTTGCGGAGGGCTCTTACACTGTAGAGGCAGACTCTGATGCCCACTTGTTCATTCAGTCTTCATTAGATCACATTTACTGAGCACCAGCTGTATACCAGACACTCTTCTAGGCACTGAGCATGTAGCAGACCAACTGACGCACCAGTGACAGAAGATAGAAATATGTATTATAAATAAAGAAGTAAGTAGATAAAATAAGTCTGATGAAGTTATGAGCTATGCTACAAAATGAGGCAGGCAGGCAGAGCTGCAGATTTTAAGAGCATCCAGCAGGCCTCAGAGGAGCTTATGTGGCCAACAGCAGAAAGGTGCAGGAGCAGCTGGAGGTGAGGTCAGACGGGGGCTGGGACTCGGCCTCATAGGGCCGTGTGAGGCATTTAAGGATTTGGCTTCTGCTTGAAGATGGAAAAGAAATTTGGGGGGGAGGGGCTGAGATATTAGAAAGGCGGAAGTGTGTGGGAAGAACAGGTTGAGGCAGAGATTGGGGGTGTGTGTGCATTCAGTTTGGCTTCCTGTGAAGTTCCAGATGCTGGTTAATTATCCAGGTGGAAACGCTGAGTTCAAGGGAAAGTTCTTGGCCAGGGATATAAGCTTGGGAGCTCCCAGCATGCAGATGACCGTGAAGCTGGGATGACATTAGCCAGGCAGTAAGAACAGCTCCCCAGGTGAGCAGAAGCCAAGAATGGGCCACTGAGCACCCCCACAAGGAGAGGTCTGGAGACAGCGAGGGGGCTGGTAGAGGCTGCCAAGCAGAAGGAAAACCAGGGTGGTGTGGTGTCTTGGAAATCAAGTGGAAAAAAAAAAAAAAATGTTTCCAAAGGAGAGAGCAATCAACTGTTACAAGCTTGAGAAGTGGCCACCGAGTGTGACCTGGTACCTTGGAGGTTATTTGTGAGCTTGGAAAGAGCAGTTTGGGAGTAGTGAGGGGAACACATCTGCCCAATGGCTGCAAGAGAAGACGATGACATCTGGGATGTGTTCACACACAACCTGGGGAAACAGTGTGGCAGGCGGACAAGGGTCCATTCTGCCATCCCCTCTGTTGGTGTCTGTCAGAAATGCTCCAGGATAAAAAATAATAAAAGATTTTAAAATAAGACAATAGGAGAAGAGGAGTGACGATTACAGGCATAGACGACTCCTTTAGAGTTTTAATGTGAAGGACTGTAGTGAATAAGTAGAGTTAACTGGAAGGGAGTATGGTATAAAAAGGGGATTTCTGTTTTGTATTGTTTTGTTTTGATTTTGAAGATGGGGAAATCACAGTCTGTACACTGATAAGAACGGTCCAGTAAAGAAGAGAAAATTGAATACGTGGGAGAGGGGAGTAAGTATTTCAGAAGTGACATCCTTGGTGAGTGAGAGCAGATTGAATCTACTGCCCAGCAAGTAGAGAGGGGGGCTGGTCTTGGCTGGGAGAGAGGCTCGCCAGAGCACAGGTGTCAGGTAGGCGGGGTGACTACAGGTGCAGGCGGGTGGGCTGCTGCATGAGGTAACAAGCAAGATCATTAGCTGTGTGTGAGGACAAGAGTGACTTACCATCCTCATTTGCCTGGGTTTGTCCCAGTTTTTGCATCGAACATCCTGGGTCCTAGGGAAGCCCTCCATCTCAGGCAAATGAAGATAGGTGGTCACCCTAGTAAGGGTGTAGGAGAATGCCCTGCCTTTCTAGCTCCAAGGCATCTTTCCCAATAACCGGCAGAGCCCAGAGCATCAGAAGAAGGGTGCTGCTGCCTGGAGCTGGAACCTGCACAGCCCTGCAAGGTGTTGGGACTGCTCCAAGGTCACCTGGGAGATGGCGACTAGGCCAGAGTACAAGAAGCTGAGGGCACCTTTCCAGACCTGGCAGAAAGATCTGGAATGGATCCCTCCTCCTGTCCCAGTAAAGCTCCTGGGACTTAGGCTGGCGCTTGGGCTGGTTAGTCCTGCTGCTCAACCAGGGCCTCCGTGTGCGGGTAATGAGATCTGATCTGGAAACATGACCATCCTGGTGTCGGTTTAGGAGGTCAGCCACAGGGGAGCTGCAGAGATTCCCCCAGCCCCAGCAGCACAAACCCTCAGACTGGAGGAGGAGGAATCCTAGAGGCTGGGCTGATAACACCTGCTTGTATCTCTGACCCTCTGAGCAGGGAACAAAGCCAGGCCTGACTTCATTCATAACTTTCAGAACCGTGCAGTTGGCAGGCAGTGAGGGTCTGAATGGACAGTCAGAAAGGAGGAAGAAGGCAGAGCAAGGGGGAGCCAGGGTAGGAGGCGTGCACTACGGGGTGGGTGGGGGTGACAGCACAAGATTTCTGAGGCTGTGTGAGGGGGAAGCAGCAGCAAGCAGAGAAGCTGATCTAAGCTGAGTTGAGGGACTTCCTTTAGCTTCACGGCACTCTCCTCACTCCTTGTAACTCATGGGCAGCCCACCCCGCACTCCCCTCCCCCTGAGGTCTTTCCACATCTCTTCTCACAGCCCCACTGCTGGGCTGATCCTCCTGCACCCCCAGGGGCTGTCCTCACCTCTCCCAAGAGCCTATTTGTCTGGTACAAGATTTTGAAAGAAAGATTGGGTCTGCATGCATAGGCCCCCGTGGAACGGCAGGCTGCCACCCCCACATCAGGGTTTAGGCAAGAGCCTTCAGACCCTCGGTGGATTGCAGAAGGGAGATGTCTGAACCGTTGGACTAAAGGAATCTGGTTAGATATTTTCACAGTCTGGCCATCCAGGGGAGTGAGTGGGTTTGACTGTTCCAAGGTGTTCGAAGCCTGGACTCCAGATAAAGCCCAGCGCTCAGAAGGCGTCCGGTCTCCATGGCAACAGGGAGCCTGGACGTGCAGGTTTGCCTGAGAATGGCCTCCATGAAACCAGTGCCTGCTGGGGGAGTTGCTTTCCTGTATTTCTCCACTGCGCGGTGAGGGGTGGACAGGAGGATGGGGAGCAGAGCGGGGGATCATTCAGTTTGGGGGCTGAAGGCACCACCCAACTGTTAGTCATTCCAATCTGCGCATGTGGGACAAGCTCCCATTTACCCCAAGCCTGATCACTCCTGACTGACGGCTGTATACTGAGAGCTTGGCATTGACTGGGGGTGCTCAGATTCATTCAGTGACAATTCTCATCCCTCTGGCCAAAACACACACCCTGTCCATGAAGTCTTACCCTTAGGAGAGCATGACACATCAGTGTGATTCACGTTTCTTTTTTTAATTTTTTTATTTTTAATTGGTAAATAATAATTGTATATATTTATGGAGTACAATTTGATGTTTTGATACATGTTTACATTGTGGAACGATTAAATCAAGCTAACCATCATATCAGACACCTCACATAGTTGTCCTTTTTGTGTTGAGATCATTTAAAATCTATTTATAGCAATTAGGAATATGCAGAATATTGTATTTATTAACTATAGTCATCATTTTGTGCAATGGCTCGCCAAAGCTGAATCCTTCTAACTGAAACTTTGTACCCTTCAACCAACATTCCCTCATTCTTCTTCTGAGCCTCAGTCCCTGATAACTATCTTTCTAGCCTCTATTTCTGAATTGAGTTTTTTTTTTTAAATATCAAATTAATATGAAAGTACAAATGTTTAGCTTACACTGTTTTCAATTCTAAGGCAAAGTTCACGTTACAGTTGAGCTCTTCACCCAGGGGGCGCGCTGAACACCCTCATATTGTGCACGCTAGGTGAGGTCCTGCCAATGTTTTGTTAGAACTGGGCCAACTTCACCCAGTGACTGGTAAAAACTTACTGCAGCAGGAGCAAGAATGGGTCTGCATGAATGGTGAATTCCACTCTTACCCACTGAATCCATGTCTCGACATGACTGCTGTTCAAACAAAATTTTAAAACGCCAAAACAAAACCCAGTGTAAGACTGTTGAGAGTTTCTTGAAGGCAACTATTCCTTTTCCCATCCCTCCCTTTCCCATGTAGGTCCAGTTAACAAGAATACTCAAGAACCCTCCAGAAAGGTGAAAGGCTGCTGCCACTCTCCCCATCTAGCCTAGGACTCTGTCCCCACCTGGATTGCTTTCAGCAGCAAATGAACCAGGCAGGTTGATCTAAGGAGTTCAGTGTCCTGGGCCACTGCCCAAGCCACCCCACAGTCCACCTCTGAGGTGACACCAGCCTGCTCGTTGCCGGGAGACCTAGTAGAGGAAAATGGCATGGTGGTGAGGAAGCTGGTCTACATGCTTTGGCTTTCCTCCTCCTGAGAGTGCTTGGGGTGAAACAGCACATGGGTAGGTGTCTTCATGTGGCATCTAAGCTGTCACCCAACTCACCGTGGCAAATGATGTCACAGAGAAAGTTGCCCATTCACCAGGCAGAGTCCTAGACCACCTGTGTCCCTATTCGATGCTTGTTGTGGTTCTGCTCCCGGCCCACTTAGGTCAAGGCCAAGCAGTCTTCTGGGCTGGTGTAAGGAGAGGAGAGATGGCACGGGACAGAGGAGGAATGTCAGGTGCACAGCAAGGCCACTGTCCTCTGGAAGCCTTAGCTCTTGCCTGTAGGGCACATGTATGCTCTCCTCAAAGGGGGAGCACCCTGGGTGCTAGATCTCCAGCAGGACAGCAAAGAAGGAAGACTTTGGAGGCTTGTAGGGTCATGAATACGCCTACCCTCAGCTTCTACCAACCTGGCTCTTTCTGTGGGGCAGGAGGGGAGGGTCACAGGAAGTATTCCACCTCCTGAATATCAGTGCTTTTCTTATTTTATTATTATTATTTTAGTATTTGGTATTTCTAGTTTTTCTGTTTCTCTCATTTCTTGTTAACTTCAAAATATTACAGAGGTGTAGTGTTTTTGATGATACGGACCACTGTGGTAATGCTTGAGTGAGGGCTGTAAACGTGCCCATCACCCAGGTAGCGTTCACTGTGTCCAGTAGGTGGGTCGCCGCCCCTCTCCTCCTCCCCTTCCCCCCATCATGATTGCCACTGAGTTTTCCTTCCCTCATTGGCTAGTTCCAGTTTAATAGTGAATACATATACTGGTTGTTTTCCCGTTGTTGAGATACTTCATTAGAATAATGGTCTTCAGTTCCATCCAAATTGCTGCAAAAGGCCTTAATTCATCATTTCTTTGGCTGAGTAGTACTCCCTGATATACATGTACCACATTTTGTTAATTCACTAGTGAACGGATGGCCCCTTGGCTTGAGTCTGCATCTTTATAATTGTGAATTATGCTGCAATAAACATTTGAGTGCAGGTGTCTTTTTGATGAAATGACTTCTTTTTCTTTGAGTAGATACCCTGTAGAGTGATTGCTGGATCGAATGGTGAGTCTACTTTTAGTTCTTTGAGGAATCTCCATACTGTTTTCTACAGAGGTGCTAATTTGCAGTCCCACCAACAGTGTATAAGCGTTCCTTTCTCTCTGCGCCCATGCCAGCATCTATTATTTTTGGACGTTTTAATAAAAGACATTCTAACAGGCGGTAAGAATGTAAGGCAGTCTCTCATTGTGGTTATAATTTGCACTTCCCTGATAATTAGTGAACAGAGCTTTCTTTAAATTTTCTTTGGGAGAGGGAAGAGAGATGATCAATTCTGTTTTCCCAGAGATGGGTCGCCTGGCCAGAGGTCCAACTGTTCTGGTCTGCTGCTCTCGTGTTTTCTAATCCCTTGGTGGTGCCAGATGTGAGGTTTCTCTTGCCTTGACCTTTGGCTCAAGTTGGCCCCAGGAGCTGATTCCTGACCAGTGCACTCCCCTTTTCTGGCACTGGTCTTGGCACCAACTGGGATCCATGTTGGAAACCTCCCCTTCTCAGGAGCCAGCCCTTGGCACCGACTTCCTTCATTCTCTTCTGATCCTGGCCAGGAGTCTCCCAGACTTAGCTTAGCTCCCAGACCCTGACAGCTAAGCTGTGGGCCTTCATCGGGTCCCAGGAAGGTGGTAAGGACTGCTCCTGTGCCAGGAGAAGACAGCCTCGCAATCAACAGTTGCCAGGATTTCCTACTGGCTCAGAAGTAGAGCTGAAGACTGGTTTTCTCAGAGAATCACTGTCTGGGACATAACTATGTTATTCTGTGACTCTGCTTTTATGCAGATCATTAACAACACAGAATAAAGACATCCCAGCCCCTCCTGCCTGGAGTGGTGGCCTCAGCCTCAGTCTCACTCCTCCCTAAATAACGATGTAAACTTCCCTCAGTAGATGGTTGTGGAAGGAGAAAACTGATGAAGAGAGTCAGTGGAGTCAGACATGTACCCCTGGCTGGCTGTGTGACCTTGACCTCCATGACAGTCATCTATAAAGTAAGTTAATGGCACCACCTACCTCTCCAGGCCGTTGTGGAGGTTGCAGGAGAAATGCATGCATTAGAGCCCTAAGCACTCACATGCAATGTTCAAACTGAAAAGTGATGTAGAACCCCAACCTCCCAAGTGGTGACATTAGGGCATCACCAAGCAGCTAGTTTGAATTGCAGACTCTCAGGCCCTACCCCAAACTTACTCCAAATCAGGATTTTAACAGGATTCTCAGGTGATTCATATGCACATTAAAATCTGAGAATCACAGATATAATTTTTTTTTTTTAATTTGACATGCTCAGTCAATGGTCTTTAAGATTGCTTCCACCTCTGAGACACAGTTGCCCATGAAGTCTCATTCCACACCCTGCGGTTGGAAGCTGGCTTGTCCTATAGCTGAAGAGGAAGATAACTGGAAGAGGAATGCTTAGCTCCAAAGGGTGCTGCCGAGAGACTTATTAGGACTGCTGAAGACTCCAGTGACCTGCTCTACGGGGGGAACCAAAAAGTGGGAACAGAGCTATGTACAGTCACCCATTTAGGTGAAACTCAAACATGGTTTGAGCAAAGATGAGGAAGGTGATGTATGCCTCTGAGAAGCCAGGCAGTGTAATTCCTCTCAAGGAGGTGGGAAGTGCCTTTAAACAGACCCTGAGAATAGTGCAGAGGGATAAAGGTGGAAAATATTGCCTCTGAAGGGAGGAGCTCTAAATGACCTCCTTTGGAAAACAGGCTAAGATGGTTTTGAATGTGGGGCAAGAAGAACGTGGCAAGTTGAGAGTGGGGCAGGGCAGGCATTTCAAGAAGGGGGATCCTCCTGAACAAAGGGATGGGCATGTAGACCCCTGTCCTGGGGAGGGAGCCCAGGGCAGCTGTCAGCAGGTATCAGGGAAGTGGTGGGTCTACAGGACTCACAGGACAGTAGCTGGAAAGTGATGGGGCCATCAAGTCACCTGTAGGGGTGGCAGGGAATGGAGCTAGAAAGGAAGGTTGGAGGCAGCGTCCTGAATCCTCCCAGACACAAAATATGGGCTGAGTTAAAAATTCTAATTAATTATCACTACCCAAACCCTCCTTTCCGTTTCTGCTCTTCTGCCTTTAATAACAAAACTAAGGAGTAAAACATGCACACAAAACCCAGGCCTCTGTGTGTGGCCTGCTCCATGCACAGAGATGGACATGTAAATGATGTTCAACACCCCTGGCTGATATTTTTCCTGCTGTGAGTGTGCTCATATGCACAAATCGCCATGAGGCTGATGGCAGAGGTGAGAGGAGCTGGGTGAGCTCTTGGGTTCAGTGCTCCTTGGAGACTCAAACAGAGCCCTAGTCGTGGACAGCTTCATGGTGTCGGGCCTTGGATTTTTCCTGACAACAAGAGCTTTGGAGATCGATAAGGCTCTTTCTTGTCTGATATTCTGGGATAGTGTCAGGATAAACTATCTCAGAGGAGAATTTTGAGTGTGAACACACCCCACGGGTTCTCAGCATGGCCTATTCTGCTTACACTCCAAGGTACTGGTGAGAAGATGCACCTGAAATGAGCACAGTGCTAGAGCAGGGTGACTTTTTCCCAAGGTCAACAGCAGATTGTTCATGGTTCATCCCCGAAGGCCCTTCCACAAGCAACTCATGGATGTGTGGTTTGGGTTCAGGTTCAGAGGGGCCAGAGCTTATACAGTACCCGCTGCTTGAGTAGGACTGACGTCAGGTTCTCATTCTCTTCATCTGCTTCCCAGGGAGTTGTTCCCAACTGGCTTGTGCCCTGATGGGAGAGCGTGATGGTTTCATGGGTTTTACTAAATGCGATTGAAAGCAGATCCCTGTACCCTGACTCCATACACTGTAGTGGATAGGGCCATGACACAGACATCAGCTGCTATGGTTTGGAGGTGGTTCGTCCTCACCAAAACTCATGTTGAAATTTGTCTCCCAATGTGGCAGTGTTGGGAGGTGTGTCCTAATGGGAAGTTAGATGGATAGGGGGAGAGTCCCTCGTGAGTAGACCAGTGCCCTTTTTGGGCTTGAGTTCCTGCTCTCATAGCACTGGACTTCTCATCTGAGAGTGGCTTATTATAAAAGCCAGTTCAGCTTCCCAGAGGCTGCCTGCTTCCTCTGCCACTGTCTCTGCACATCCCTGCAGGAGGAGGCCCTCACCAGATGCAGCTACTCTATGGACTTTCCTTCCACCAGAATCATGAGCAAAATAAACAACTGGGCTTTTTTGAGACAGAGTCTCATAATAGATCCAGCAACCTCAAACTCTTGGGCTTAAGCAATCCTCTTGCCTCAGCTTCCCAAGTAGCTGGGGCTAAAGGTGTGCACCACAAAATAGTTTTTCATTTTTAGTAGAGACAGGGGTCTCGCTCTTGCTCAAGCTGGTCTCAAACTCCTGAGCTCAAGCAATCCCCCCACCTCGGCCTCCCAGAGTGCTGGGATTACAGGTGTGAGCCACCATGCTCAGCCACTTTTCTTTATAAATTACCCAGCCTCAGGTATTCTGTTCTAGCAGTACAAAATGGACTGAGGTACCAAGAGTGGAGTGTGGCGGATTAGAAAGATTATGCTTGTGCAGAGATGGCATCCGAGTGAGGAAAGAAGGGGAGGCAATAATGTGGGTATCTGGGCAGTGAGGAGATGGGACTTCCAGCTAGAATCTACAGAGAAGGCCCCACGTGGTGGGAGCTGGAGGAGGCAGAGCCTTCAGCAGCCTCCAGCAGGGGTGGTGGTGCCAGTGCATCAAGAGCGTAGAAGAAGCAGACTTTTTTTAATGTGAGTTGAGGAGTTCCGGAGAGGCCTCTCACTCTTGAGTGTTTATCCCTTAGCTGATTGTTCTGCCTGAATTCTATCATCTTCGCCTTGTCTTTAGAAGGAAACATTTCTAGTATTCAGAAGACCTCCTTTAGGAAGGTATCACTGTACTTATCAAGGTAGATAGTTCTGTATGACTGCAGTCAGCACATAGTGCACTGGCCCTTTTCCCACAATCTGCACTCTCCACAGGGTTCCCCACCTTGGTAACTGGCCACCAGCCACTCAGTCCCTCAGGCAGAAGCCTGTACCCTGGACACACTCCTTGACACCTTTGTCTCCCGCGCTGCCCACACCCAATTCCATCACCATGCCATTCCATGCTCTCAAACTCACACACTGCTCCCTTCCTAGCCAGCATCGCAGTCTGTGCCTTCCTTGCTTCCCATCCAGGCGACTTGCAGAGGCCTCCTACATGGAGCGCCATTGTTGCCCTGTCCTCTAGTGAACAGCCAGAACAATCTAACTCATTCTAACCTGATTAGCCTGACTTATTCTGACTTACCTTCCCTAACCAAAAGCTCAGATCTATTGTGATTAGCCATTTTATAAAACCTTAAAAGCTCGCTTTTGGAGCCAGAATCGTAAACATTAACCCTAACCCTTTGGAACAGTACTTACTCATCATAAAAATACTGACTGCCTTCTATACTCCGAAATGGCAATGTGCACACTCCCTCCTTCCTTCTGTTTCTTGGGATGTGACACGGGGGCAAAGAAAACAAGGCAGAGAGGCCCTGCTCTTTATAGCCCCTGCTTACCACTCGAGACTCTCACAGTACTACTCCCCGTACTCGCTGCTCTCCAGCCCATGCTGGCTTCCTTTGTGTTTTTCCCTCCTCAGGGTCTTTACACACGTGGTTCCTTCTGTCTGGAATGTTGTGCTCCTTTGGTCCTTATTGGACCAGTATAGTCTTGTTGAGATCTCTACTTGAATTTTCCTTTCTCAAGTAAGTCTTCCTTGGCCCTCAAATGGAAATCAGATCTTCCATTCTGTGTTCATATTTAATTATTTCTTTTACCATACTCTTCAAAATATTTTGAACTTATATGATGTCTTCTGTAACATCTGTCTTTGTTGCTAACTATGTGAGCAGGGAACATATCTGGGGACGGTCATCACTGTATTCCTGTGGCTAGCATTGTTTATGGCATGTAGTTGATTCTCAGTGGATATTTACAAATGAATGAGCAGATGGATGGATGGATGGATGGATGGATGGATGGATGGATGGATGGATGAATGGAAGAATTGAAACAACTCTAAATTTGGAATCCAGGGACCCGAAAACTCATGGCAGGTGAATGTGGCCTGAGAAAAATTGTTTCATCTCTCAGAGTCTATACTTTCTTCCTAACTGTAAATTTTCTGCAAAGTGCCTTCCATTCTTAGTGTTCCAGGACTTTTATACCTGTGCTGAAACCTGAGAGCAGGGGTAGCACAGGTAGGTTCCAGAGTGTCCTGTCATCATCTTCAGAGGTGTCTCCACCCACTTCTACCTCTGTGAGAATTGATACCTTTTTATTTGAGTCCTCTCTGTTTCCTTTACAACTCCAGTCATATGCATTTTTGAACACAAAGTTTTGTGTGTTGCTTTTTTAAATTTAATATTGCTTGGAGATCATTTGCTATCAGCACATACAGCTCCAGCTCAATCCCCATCCCAGCCCCACCCAATGGCTGTGTAAGTTCATCCTATTATACTTTCTTTTCCTGTTTTTTTTTTTTTTTTTTTAATATTTTAAATGTTTAAATTTACAAACAATTTTGGACCTTTATAAAAGTTAGAAAAATAGGGTAAATGATACCTATATATTTTTCAGATTTTCCCAATTGTAAACTTTTATTACATTTACTTTACCATTCTCCCTCCCTTTGCCTCTCTCTCTACACAGACACACACACACATTTTAAGAAAGGAAAAGAAACTGCATTAAATTTGTTATATTCACATTTGACTTTTGCAATTACAGGAGTTGCTCAACATGACTTGTATTCATCTTTTGTTATCAGTATATATTGAGTGTTATAATTTTAATATAGTTTTTTTCTTTCTCGAAATTTGTATGCATTTTTTGGCACTTTACATGTGTACATACACACATATAAACATGCATATATAAACATATACATTAAATATGCATTTTTCCAAACACATATACATTTATTTATTTATAAATATTTTTCTGAAATATTTGATAGGAAGTTGCAAATGGGATGGTCCTTTACCTAAATATTGAAGTGTATATTTCTTAAACTCTAGGATATTTCTGTTATATAGCTACAATATGATTATCAAAATTGGGGAAAAAATAATGTTGATACATTACTAGTGCCTAATCTACAGCTTTTATTCAAATGCACCAGTAATGTAAGAAGAAGAATGTTTTTCTTGATTCAGGTTCACATATTGTTAGGTTTATTTCTAAGTAGTGGATCACTGCTATTGTTATTTGTAAATGGGTTTTTTCTACCATTATGCCTTCTGTTTATGCTTAAGTATGTAAAGGTTCTTCATTTCTGGGGGTTAATTTTATATTCTACTGCCTTCATGATTTCTTTTATTGTTTGAGTTATTTTTTATCATGGACATTTTAACTATGGGGTCATATCACATGTAAATAGAGGCAATTTTACTTCTTTACATTTATGTTTCTAATTGATTTATCTTGTCTGATTGCATTAGCTGAATACCACTAGTCTAACACTGAATAGTAGTGGAGGTAAAGAGCATTCCCATTAAGATACTGTCTTATCTTAGTGCCTGTGGCTCAAGCGGCTAAAGCACCAGTCACATACAAATGAGCTGGCGGGTTCGAATCCAGCCTGGGCCTGCCAAACAATGATGGCTGCACAGGGAAAACCCTTGAAGAAATCTGTCTGCGCAAGTTATTTTATGAGGAGGACCCCCCGGGCAATTGAAGCAGCTTCAAAAATACACTACTGGGACCTGATCAAACTAAAAAGCTTCTGCACAGCCAAGAGCACAGTTAGTAAAGCAAGCAAACAGCCCTCAGAATGGGAGAACATATTTGCAGGTTATGTCTCTGACAAAGGTTTAATAACCAGAATCCACAGAGAACTCAAACGTATAAACAAGAAAAGAACAAGTGATCCCATCGCAGGCTGGGCAAGGAACTTGAAGAGAAACTTCTATGAAGAAGACAGGCGCATGCCCTACAGACATATGAAAAAATGCTCATCATCCTTAATCATCAGAGAAATGCAAATCAAAACTACTTTGAGATAACATCTAACTCCAGTAAGATTAGTCCATATCACAAAATCCCAAGACCAGAGATGTTGGCGTGGATGTGGAGAAAAGGGAACACTTCTACACTGCTGGTGGGAATGCAAATTAACACATTCCTTTTGGAAAGGTGTTTGGAGAACACTTAGAGATCTAAAAATAGATCTGCCATTCAATCCTATAATTCCTCTACTAGGCATATACCCAGAAGACCAAAAATCACATCATAACAAAGATATTTGTACCAGAATGTT